>MU735622.1:1802-14280 GCA_026770625.1 Nicotiana glauca
TCTTCTTGTGAGTTGAATATAGTAGCATTATAGTCTTTTTCTTCGGTGAAGAAATATATTTGAGGTCAAATCTTCCAAACAAAATTGTGCTTGAATAGTTATAGGTCTTTAAAAACTTTGTAAGTAGAAGTTATGAAAAATATTTGCTGAAAAAGAAATCAATCTTTTCTAATAAAAAATCTGCTAAAAAGGATTTAACTAAACAAACCCCTTAGTAGCTTTTCAAAAGATCTACAAGCAAATTTGAACCGATTTGTATTAGTGGTAAGAAAAGAGAGGACGCAGTCACGTTATACGGATTACATAGAGAAACTTTAAATTTGATGAATTGGCTCTCATACTTTGAAAAAAAGTAAATCATATATCTCGTTACAGCTTGTTTGGATGGTTGTTACTTATTGTATCGCATGTATGCCACTTTGTGTAACGACCGATTTGATGTGGTTGCGTCATTATCTTGTCTTTTTCTCTCATCTCACCCTTCATTATTATTAAATAATTTTATTTTATTATTTACCTTATCTTTTATATAATAAATTTACCCGTATTATATTTTTTATATATAATATTACAAGTTTATTCTTCATATTGCTGGTGCGCGGTATCATGAAACAAAGACAAACGATACAATCTATCTAAACATTATATTTATTAAATGATACAGTACAATATGAAATGATGTGTAACAACCATCCAAACAAGCTATTATATTCGGAAATTACAAGAACCTCTTTCATTAAAATTTAAAGAACTTTCAGAAGAAAAGACGATTTTACATCAATAAGCAGTTAACTTATTAATCCAATGTCCAATCCCAAAACGACTCTTCTCTTTTAGCTTGATCATCGAGGTTAATTATTTTTTTGGACCTATGCTATAATGTGATCTCTTTACTTTTAACTAGTACGAATTCGAACATTGAAAATTAAAGAAAATTTATTAGAAAACGTCCTATCCCAACTTAATAGGGTCTATCCACGTGCGAATCTAAATTAATCACTTTAATAAACTTCATATACTAAGGGTCTTTCGATAGGTGCATAAGAATAATGCGGAATGTAAAATTTTAAAAAAAAAAATACTACTACAAGGTATTGATGAAAATATCTAGAACTTTCTACTCGAAAGAAAAAAAAAAGGAAACATCTCATACGTCCATTTTTTCCCCAACAATCGAGTCGAGCCATTGTGTTGGATCTCTGAAACCGGAATAACATCATAAGCTGACATGGACAACTCTAATTGGTTAATACCACGTAGTCATTGCCACGCAGTAGAAATTAGAACATGGTGTTTCTCTCTTTTTTACTCCTACCCCTCACTATTAATAATACTTCTAAATTCTCTTCGACAGAAACGACGAAAGAAGAAAAGAATGGATCGAGCTTCGTTTTTTCCACTTTTATTGATAGTCGTACACCTTATTGCCACCGCCAATGCATTGTACGGACCTTCATCACCAGTTCTTCAGTTAACTCCTTCCAACTTTAAGTCTAAGGTATTTTTTATTCCGCCTCCCTATTTTTCTCCAATTTTTAAACATAGATTCACTTTGACTTGAGTTGAAGGGGATAGCCCAATTTCTTATATCAATTTATTGTCTTGTTAAAAGGTATCTATGTATGTATCTTAACGCCAGATCGTTGATTATGTCATTCTTTCTTGTTATTTGGACTCATTGTTAATTCTCAGGAGTTTGGATTATTGGTGTTCTATTTATCCTTAGTAGCTATAATGCACTGATTTACTTAAATTGTTTTCCTACATGGTAGTGGTAATGATCTGTAGACTACTCTGACACTGTAAACTTAACGTTTTTACATTTGGATAATTGAGACAGAGTTAAAAAGAAGCAGCAACCCGTTTAAACTTCCATTGTCATTCTCAAAATAAAATTAAAACAACTATTTTTTTTTTTAAAAATCGGGTTAAAACTAGTGCACATATGAATCTTTATGAAATGTGTTTATATCCTACTTTCGTGGTGTTTTACTGCCTTATGTCAGCTTTTTACTGTAATCGACACAACAAAGCTTCTTTAAATTGCATTTAAAAGATCTTCAACTTTTAATGGGTGATTACAGCAACAACTATGCCCGAGTTCCAAGCAAGTTGGGGTCGGCGATATGAATCCTCATTCCTTTCATTTAGCTCAACTAATCATCATCATTTACCATAATTCTATACCAAGTCTAAAACCTATTCCCAACTAGTAGGTATTACCAATATGAATTTTCCTCTTCCATTATGCACTGGCTATGTTGATTCCAAGGATTTGTAGGCCTTCTCCGTGTGATTTTAGCTTCTTACTGTAATTGGCACATGCTTCTTTAAATTGTGATTAAAAGATCTTGAACTTTTAATGGGTGATTGCAGGTGCTAAATTCAAATGGTATTGTTTTAGTTGAGTTCTTTGCGCCTTGGTGTGGTCATTGTAAAGCTCTGACACCCCATTGGGAAAAGGCAGCTACTATATTGAAAGGTGTTGCCACCGTAGCAGCTCTTGATGCCGATGCTCACCAATCCCTTGCACAGGTATGGTTAAGTTAATATTATCTGAAGGTGCATATTCATTTACTAAATCAATTCTAGTAGTGTTTTGTGTTTTGAAACACGAACAACAACAACAATTACTATGCCTCCGTCCCAAATAAGTTGAGGTTGGCTAGATGAATCCTTACTAACTATGTTGCTCCATTTAAATTCATCTTAGGCCAATATATAAATAATAATAACAACAACCCAGTATAATTCCACTTAGTAGGGTCTGGGAGGGTTGTTTGTACGCAGACCTTACCCCTACCCTGAGGTGGGGTAGAGAGTCTGTTTCCAAATAGACCCCCGGCATCCTTCCCTCCAAGAATTTCCACATAGGCCAATATGTAAAATAAAAATAAAAATAAAAACAAAATAAAAAAAATACTAGAAGTTCTTTATATTTTTCTACTGGAAAGGTTAAACACTCTTGGAAAAGTATAGGACGTAAAATAAAAGTGCTAATAGGACTCAAACATATTCTCAATTTATATGTATTGCTGTCCAATAGTTTCTTTTTCCTTTATGCCCTATCTTTTGCTGAGTCTTCATGGATCCCAAGGAATTGTAGGTCCTGCAAAACAATACCTCCCTTTTTAACACCTTGCCTCACCCTGGTTCTGGTGGTCGACGCAGAACATGACAATACCATCTCAAGCAGCTTTCTCCCATTTTATCCTCTGTATATGCTACCAGAACCTTCTCACGAATATGGTCATTACCAATCTTGTTTAGTCCTGTATGACTGCACATCCATCTCGGTATCCGCACCTCAGCAACATTCATCTTGTAGATGTGTTGGACTGTAGCTGCCCAACATTCACTCCCATATAACATTCATGGTCTTATAACTCTTTAATTGTTTGAAGAACTCACCTTTCACTTTGGTTAACATTCTTCTATTAAAATCTGCACGGAGTTCACTTAAGAATATTTGTGAATTGATGAAATTTGCTTGAATGATATTGGTTATGGCCTAGAGATAATGCGCCGAAAAGAAGGGCGAGGTCTGATGACTAATGAAACTGAAAGAGCATGTTAATGTGAGATGCATGTTGTCTTCCACCGAAAAAATTAAAAAGGTGAGATGCATGTCTTTCATTCAATTACCTTGTGTCAGGGAAATCATTCATTTCTGTTGACGTATTGTAAGGGTGTGACATGATATGACCACTTTGCGCAAATTCTTCATACACTAAAAGTTAGTTAAAGATATTCACATCCTCATACTAGATGCTTCCACTGTAACAAATAATACCCGTGCCAAGATTCATATAACGTCGGTTTATGGTGCTCGAAGTATGGTCAATTGTTCAGTTTTGGGCTTCTAAGCTTTGTAATTATGACGGAGGCATTCCGAGCAATCTTAACATGATAAATAAACATCCCAGAATATATATAACTTGACGGTATGTCAAGAGTAAAGGGGAGGAGATTATTAGCTAAAGGAAAAAAAGAATTCTTGCTATCTCGCTTAGGTTCTGTTATTCAGACAGATATTTCGAAGCTTGAGTTAAACATAAAATTCAAACACATATAGGTTCAATGTACTCCATAAAACTACCTCAATTGAATTTTTTAATCTCCTCTGTTGGTCGAGGTTCATAACCAAAATATCTAGCCAGGCAGATATAGAAGTGCAATATGTGCCCAGCTTACTTTTATTGGGCTGTTTAATTCCGCAGAAATAGTTAAAACCCATGAAGTTAAAGAATCATTGATCTTAACCCTCAGGGGTTGGCCTGGTGGTAATTTACTTGAGCCTTGGGGTTTGCTCCCTTTCAAGGTCTCAAGTTCGAAACCCACTGGGTGCAAACAATTTCTGAGGGCCATCGGACTGGGTAAAACCTGAATTAACCATGGTGCACTTGCGGGAAACTCCTTGCCAAGGGCTTGTGCCCCCCCGGGATTAGTCGGGGCTCATAGAGACTCGGACACCCGGTGCAAATCAAAAAAAAAAAAAAGAATCATTGATCTTAACCCTCAGGGGGTGGCCTGGTGGTAATTTACTTGAGCCTTGGGGTTTGCTCCCTTTCAAGGCCTCAAGTTCGAAACCCACTGGGTGCAAACAATTTCTGAGGGCCATCGGACTGGGTAAAACCTGAATTAACCATGGTGCACTTGCGGGAAACTCCTTGCCAAGGGCTTGTGCCCCCCCGGGATTAGTCGGGGCTCATAGAGACTCGGACACCCGGTGCAAATCAAAAAAAAAAAAAAGAATCATTGATCTTAACCCTCAGGGGGTGGCCTGGTGGTAATTTACTTGAGCCTTGGGGTTTGCTCCCTTTCAAGGCCTCAAGTTCGAAACCCACTGGGTGCAAACAATTTCTGAGGGCCATCGGACTGGGTAAAACCTGAATTAACCATGGTGCACTTGCGGGAAACTCCTTGCCAAGGGCTTGTGCCCCCCCGGGATTAGTCGGGGCTCATAGAGACTCGGACACCCGGTGCAAATCAAAAAAAAAAAAAAAAAGAATCATTGATCTTGTCCTTAGTTTTCTGTGCTTGGGCTGCTTTCTTTTTGAGTTTAACAGTGGCTACCGAAGCTTCTAGGACTTGGTATGTAGCTTAACTTTTTTTCTAAGAAAATAATACTAGGAGAATTGTGAGCTATTCTAAAATAGCTCTATACAGAATAACTTAAAAGTTTTCTTAGCCTGAGTACGATTAAAATATAATAAAATATGAGAAGAAGCTGAGTGATAAACTTTATGGCTCTAAGCCTCTACTTCTCACTTTTCACATCTTTTTAGGTGCACGTTTATGCATTTTATCAATTAATGAATAATGAACTATTCTTAAACTTAACGATGCCAAGCGGCATCAGAATAACAATTATCAGACTTACGTTTTCTGTTTCACACTTTTAGATATTTTCAGAAGTGATAAAACTGACACATGTTTTTGTGATTTAGGAATATGGAATCAGAGGATTTCCTACCATCAAGGTGTTTGCACCTGGAAAACCTCCTGTTGATTACCAAGGGGCACGTGAGGCAAAACCAATTGCGGAATTCGCATTGCAGCAGGTAAATATCATTGTTTACATTGTTTGAAAGTCAGTATGTACTGGGGCTTTCTATTTTCCAACTTTTGTTTATGTTAAAAAACTTGAAAGTCACCTAGCATCATGTTTTTTTCGTCCCCTTTTTATGATTTCAGCTCCAGTAAAAGCCCTTTGTCTCTAACAAATCGAAAGATTCTGCCGTTCATATTCTTATTACTAGATAAAATGCATTGGCAGATCCAAATCTAGTGTTAAGATGAATAAATTCCTTTTGGCGATATCTAGTGTGAAGCTGTATCCCCTCTACTTGTCAAGAAAAGGGATTCTATGGTTTCTCCTAATATTTGATTGGACAAATGTATCTTTGTTTTAAGCATGACTTTCTATAGACATTATGCATTTGCTTGGTAGTAATTAACCTATTTGATTGAAAATCATCCTGTCGAGCTTTTAATTATTATGTCTTGCACAACCGATGGAATAATATTCTTGAATCCTTTCTCCATGTCCTACTTGAGTCTTCATCCGTAACCTGGGAAGGTTTTGATGTCAATTGCTTTGATTACAGATCAAGGCACTGCTGAAGGACCGAGTACATGGAAAAGCTACAGGAGGGTCTTCCCAGAGTTCTGAGCCTAGTGCATCAATGGAGTTGAACTCACGAAATTTTGATGACAAGGTGCTTAAGAGCAAAGATCTCTGGATAGTTGAGTTTTTCGCACCTTGGTAAGTTTCAACTGTTAATACTTTAGTTTCTTCATCGCCAGCCGCTAAATTATTTGTACTTACAAGAGTCCAAGGACCTTTTTGTTGGTGTATATATGCTGTTTCTTTCTTTCTTTCTTTCTCATGATGATAACCCATTCACTGTAAGTATTTCTGAATGTTTCAGTTGAGTAGTTGAACTACTCTTTAAGGACTAGTGCGGTGGCGCCGTGCAGAATAAAGATCTGTAAATGACTCTAGGCTGTTATAGTCATTAACCCCTAAATTCCACGGCCCATTATTTAATCTTATGATTCCAGTTTCTCGGGGAAGAAACTGCAGGACATTGTTTCACCTGATGTAAACTCTGATAATTAGGTAATTTTACTATTCACATATCTGAGAGAAGAAGTATCAGCCATTGGAAGTTGAGGTAAACTATATGGTAGGGAAACTAGTTTCTCTATAAGGTTGGATTTTATGAGTGTTGAGTTTTTGTTTAAGATGAAATAGTCTTAAAATGAGAGAGAGTGAATGGGAAATGGAGGGAAAATAAAATTTTGAGTTCCTCTCTTCTTTTTAACGAGACATTGTCCCCCATTGGTAGAGGATAAGAATTTTGGTGGGTTTATATACAAATGCACTTCATGTAACTCTTAAAGAGTTAGGAAGAAGGCAAGCCTCGCGCCGTCGTCGTCGCTCGGCTTCGGGCTTTGGATTTGGATTTGGTCAAATGATCGATTGATTAATTTTTTGGACCAAATTTATTTGTTAATAGTGAATATTAACGTGATATAATCCGTGTTTGTAACGGATGTTTTCCAATCCGTGTATTGTGTTGCACCAACAAGCAACAAGCCGCCTAGTGCACCTCCCACCATGGCGAAGTGCTCCTCCCACCCAGCAAGTGTTCATTCCACCATGTAAGTGCTTCCTCCATGATAGCCTAGTGCTTGTTCCACCATGGAGGGGGCGGATTTCTCTCAACTGACTGCTATAAATAGAGTAGCAGTTGGAGAGAAAGAAAGACACCGGAAAAAACACTCTGTATACACTCTCCATACACTCTGTATACACTCTATATACACTCGATATACACTCTATATACACTCGATATACACTGGAAAAACGAATTGCAATCTGATATCCTCTTCAGTAAGAATTCAATATCGGCTATACATTGCATTCCTTCCTCTCAGAATTTCCATTCGACTTCTGAGTTGTCCTCCCTTGTTCTGCATTGTTTTAAACTACAAACAAAGCATCCGTAAGTGTGATTTGCTGCCGAACTTTGTATTCGCTGAAACACTGGGATTTGAAGTACCGCTAGACCAGTGTGTAATTCGTTCTATCCTGGGAGGAAATAATCCATAATCTTGGGTACTAGGAGGGGATTAAATTCCTTAAGGAAACACTGTGAATTCAGTGGGCTCGAATTAATTACTGTTTCTTTAATTATTTACGTTTATACGCTAACGTTTTATTTTTCCAGAATTATTATTTACAAATACAGGATAATAACCAAAGAACCAACAAGCTTAGCAGAAGCATACAAAAGTCGAATGGAAATTCTGAGAGAAAGAAATGCAATGTATAGCCGATGTTGAATTTTTACTGAAGAGGATATTAGATTGCAATTCGTTTTTCCAGTATATACAGAGTGTATATCGAGTGTATACAGGGTGTATACAGAGTGTATATCGATTGTATCTCGAGTGTTTTTTCCGGTGTCTTTCTTTCTCTCCAACTGCTGCTCTATTTATAGCAGTCAGTTGAGAGAAATCCGCCCCCTCCATGGTGGAACAAACACTAGGCTATCATGGAGGAAGCACTTACATGGTGGAATGAACACTTGCTTGGTGGGAGGAGCACTTGGCCATGGTGGGAGGTGCACTAGGCGGCTTGTTGCTTGTTGGTGCAACACAATACACGGATTGGAAAATATCCGTTACAAACACGGATTATATCACGTTAATATTCATTATTAACAAATAAATTTGGTCGAAAAAATTAATCAATCTGTACCCGGAACTTAACAAGTCTACATATCTTCTTTTCTTTACCCGGAACCACAAACCCTTCAGGTTGTTCCATGTAGATTTCTTCCTCCAAATCTCCATTTAAGAAGGCTGTCTTTACGTCCATTTGATGAATTTCAAGACCATATACTGCAGTTAAAGCTATTAGCGTTCGTATGGACGTAATTCTCGTCACTGGAGAATATGTATCAAAGTAGTCAAGACCTTCTCGTTGTCTATACCCTTTGACAACAAGTCTTGCCTTAAATTTATCAATAGTGCCATCATCTTTCATTTTTCTTTTAAAAATCCATTTACTACCCAAAGGTTTATTTCCAGGAGTAAGATCAACAAATTCCCATGTATGGTTGTTCAATATAGATTCTATTTCACTATTGACCGCCTCTTTACAGAATAATGAGTCCGAAGAAGACATAGCTTCTTTAAATGTTTGAGGCTCGTTCTCCAATAAGAAAGTCACAAAATCTGGTCCAAACGAAGTAGACGTTCTTTGACGTTTACTACGTCTTGGATCCTCCTGATTAAATGTACTTTCTTTTGCTTTTTCCCGAGGTCGTTTGGATCCTTCACCAATCGACTCACATTCCCTTTTATACGGATATATATTTTCAAAGAACTCATCATTATCTGATTCTATAACCGTATTATTATGAATGTCGGGATTTTTTAATTTATGAACCAGAAATCGATATGCTTTACTATTGGTCGCATATCCTATGAAAACACAATCAACGGTTTTCGGTCCTATTTTTACCCTTTTGGGTTTAGGAATTTGCACTTTTGCCGAACATCCCTGCACTTTCAAATAATTCAAGTTGAGCTTCCTTCCTTTCCATTTTTCATATGGAATGGATTGTGTTTTGCTATGGGGTACTCGATTTAGTATTCGGCTAGCCGTAAGAACGGCTTCCCCCCACAAGTTCGGTGGCAAACCAAAACTTATCAATAATGCGTTCATCATCTCCTTTAATGAACGATTCTTTCTTTCTGCAATCCCGTTGGATTGGGTCGTGTAAGGGGCCGTTGTTTGATGAATAATTCCATATTCTAAACATATTTGTTCAAAAGGAGATTTATATTCGCCACCCCTATCACTTCTTATCATTTTGATTTTCTTGTTAAGTTGCGTTTCAACTTCATTTTTGAATTGCTTCAATGCGGCTATTGCTTCATCTTTACTATTAAGTAAGTAAACATAGCAATATCGACTGTTGTCAATAAAAGTTATGAAATACTTCTTTCCACCGCGAGATGGTATTGACTTCATGTCACAAATATCTATGTGAATTAAGTCTAAAAGATTTGAATTCCTTTCAACCGACTTATGAGGATGTTTAACATACTTAGATTCCACACATGTTTGACATTTTGATTTTTCGCATTCAAACTTAGGCAATACTTCCAAGTTAATCATTTTCCGCAAGGTTTTATAATTGACATGACCCAAACGTTCATGCCATAAATTATTTGACTCAAGTAAGTAAGACGAAGCTGAAATTTTATTATTATTTTCAATAATCATTACATTCAGCTTGAAAAGGCCCTCGGGTAAGGTAACCTTTTCCTACAAACATATCATTCTTACTTATTACAACCGTGTCGGACACAAAAACGCACTTAAAACCGTGCTTAACAAGAAGTCCAGCAGGGACTAAGTTCTTCTAATCTCAGGAACATGAAGGACATTGTTCAAAGATACCACTTTGCCGGAAATTATTTTCAGAAATATCTCCCCACATCCTTCAATCTTGGCCGTTGCATCATTTCCCATGGAAAGCGTCTCGTCGGGTCCAGTAGAAGCATATGTAGAAAATGCTTCTCTCACAGCACAAACATGACGGGTGGCTCCAGAATCAATCCACCATTCCTTAGGATTGCCCACCAAGTTGCATGTTAGCGGAAACGTAAAAGAAAGAACACAAGATTTAACGTGGTTCGAATCAAAATAATCCTACGTCCACCAGAGAACAATTGTCTTTCTATTATTAACAAAGGAAGGGGAGATTTCTCAATTACACTTAAGAGAACTTCTCTCTTAACTCTCTAATCACTACAATGTATTATATTATTTTTGGGATGGTGTCTACAAATGAAGGAGTGCATCTATTTGTAGAGGTAAAGTCCTCCTCTTGATGTCATTGGTGACATCAAACTACCTCATCTTGATGTCATGGGTGACATCAAAGGTGGAAGCTTCCTCCTAGCATCCATACCAACTTTTTCCACCAACTCTTCCAATTGGCATACCATTGTTAAACATAAACCAACATTTTCATTGCATTCAGAAAGCATGGCACACAAGTCATCAATATCATCATGTTTTTCTACCATGTTTGGTTGACCTCTTTTCTTGTCTTTCTTCCGAGCACGACACTCCATAGATTTGTGTCCGGTTTTCCCACAGTTAAAGCAGTGGAGTTAAAGCAGTTTCCACTGAACTGCTTCTTGCTTGGGTTGTATTTCAGATCAGAAGCCTTCTTTCTCTTTTTGTTATCTTCAACAATATTTGCTCCCATTATTGTTGAATTTCCACGGCTTCTCCTTTCAGCAGCTTTATTGTCCTCTTTGATTCTCAATCGAACATGAGATCTTCAAGGGACATATCCTTTCGTTTGTGTTTCAGATAATTTTTGAAGTCCTTCCACAATGGAGGCAACTTCTCAATTATTGCTGCTACTTGGAATGCTTTATTGATGACAAGACCTTCAATGAAAATTCCATTAGTAAAAATACTAAAATTTTTACTTTCAACGTCAGTATTTATTTGAAACATACCTTCAGCAAGTAGATCATGAATAATCACTTGCAATTTCTGGACTTGGGTAATAACAAACTTGTTATCTACCATTTTGTAGTCCAAAAATTTTGCGGCGATGAATTTTCATCCCGGCATCTTTAGTTTTGTACTTTTCAAGCGCATTCTATAATTCTTTTGACGTTTTCACGCCACTGTATACATTATACAGATTATCATCTAGTCCGCTAAGAATATAATTCTTGCGCAGAAAGTCAGAGTGCTTCCACGCCTCAGTCACGAGAAAGCTTTCATTCTCTAGAGTTTCATTAGGCACATCAGGAACATCTTCCTTGATGAACTTCTGTAGACATAACGTAGTCAAGTAGAAGAAAATCTTTTGCTGCCAGCGCTTGAAATCAATCCCGGAAATTTTTTTGAGTTTTTCTGCCGGTGCCAACGCCGGTGTTCGGCTTGTCGATGCGTTGGCAGTCACCACCGGAACAACTTGGTTTCCGCTAGAAAAAATGACACAAACAAACGTTTAATAAAGCTGTAAAATTGGAGTTAAAAAAATCACGTAGATTTTAATCTCCAACAAAATGCCACGAAGGCTTTACTCTCCAATACAGGAAGTATACAAAACCACAAAAGTTTTAGTTTCCAAAATAATAAGGATATCATAAATACAGAAATTAAAACAATTAGAAATTTCCTTAAGCTTGTTGGTACTTGGTACTAGGAGGGGATTAAATTCCTTAAGGAAACACTGTGAATTCAGTGGGCTCGAATTAATTACTGCTTCTTTAATTATTTACGTTTATACGCTAAAGTTTTATTTTTCCAAAATTATTATTTACAAATACAGGATAATAATCAAGGAACCAACAATAAGGCCCTTAACATTTAAGGTGGATTTTTTTACTAGAGTTTATTTTTGTACGAAAAGGTTACTCTTAGTTTCTGAAGATGCGTATGCTAAAGGTATATGTGAATGTGATGGATAAGTCATAAGTTACCTCCTCCATCCAACTTTTCTTATTTTCTTGCCAAAGACCCTTCTCATCCTTACTTTCTTTTAGATTATGTGTTGTTTCCCTTTACCTTTTTTTATTGGTGTGATGTTTCTATTTACTTACCGAGGTCTTAAATTTAAATGGCTTTCTTAAGGTGTGGGCACTGCAAAAAGCTTGCTCCTGAGTGGAAGAAAGCTGCTAAGAACCTTGAGGGTAAGGTGAAGCTGGGCCACGTAGACTGTGATGCAGAGAAGGTAAGTTTGGAATCTTATGATCAATTGGACATCTGTCATCTTATTGCGTTTAGCTCTTCTTTTCTTCTTTTAAATAGTAAGAGAATAATAGAGAACATGTGAAGGTGGTTGCCACAAACAAAATTTTGACACATTATTACCGTGAGTTATAAAGTGAAACCTCTCAATAATGACCCCCCCCCCCCCCC
>MU735622.1:25647-91733 GCA_026770625.1 Nicotiana glauca
TTAATGTTATATTCAAGACAAATAACATGCCTGAAGAGTGGAGGTGGAGTACAATAGTTCCGCTGTATAAGAACAAAGGCGATGTTCAGAGCTGTAACAACTATAGGGGTATCAAATTACTAAGTCATACTATGAAAGTCTGGGAGAGAGTGGTAGAAATGAGAGTGCGAAGGACGGTGTCTATTTCAGATAACCAGTTCGGGTTCATGCCGGGGCGATCTACTACAGAAGCTATCCACCTTATTAGGAGGATGATGGAACAATACAGGGATAAGAAGAAGGATCTCCACATGGTGTTTATCGATCTTGAGAAAGCGTACGACAGAGTTCCTAGGGAGGTCCTATGGAGATGCCTAGAGGTTAAAGAGGTCCCGGTTGACTACATTAGGGTGATTAAAGACATGTATGAGGGAGCTAAGACTCGGGTTAGGATAGTAGGAGGTGACTCCGACCATTTTCCGGTTGTTACAGGGTTGCACCAAGGGTTTGCGTTCAGCATTTTCCTATTTGCCCTGGTGATGGATGCCATAGCACATCATATTCAAGGGGAGGTGCCATGGTAATAGCATGATGACATAGTCCTAATTGACGAGACACGGCGCGACGTCAACGAGAGCCTAGAGGTTTGGAGACATGCCCTTGAGTCTAAAGGTTTCAGGCTGAGCATGACGAAGACGGAATACCTCGAGTGCAAATTTGGGGCCGAGCCGATGGAAGAAGGGGTGGAAGTGAGGCTCGACTCTCAAGTCATCCCTAAGAGGGGTAGTTTCATGTACCTTGGGTCAGTTATTCAGAGGACCGGGGAGATCGACGAGGATGTCACATATCATATAGGGGTGGGGTGGATGAAGTGGAGGTTAGCAACGGGAGTCTTGTGTGACAAGAAAATGTCATCGTTACTAAAAGGTAAGTTTTATAGAGCAGTGGTTAGGCCTGCTATGTTGTATGGGTCCGAGTGTTGGCCAGTTAAAAATTCACACATCCAGAAAATGAAAGTAGCAGTGATAAGGATGCTGAGGTGGATGTGCGGGTATACAAGGATGAACAAGATTAGGAATGAAGATATTCGAGAGAAGGTGGGTGTGGCCCCCATGGAGGACAAGATGCGGGAAGCAAGACTCATTTGGTTCAAGCACATTCAGAGGAGGAGCACTGATGCACCAGTGATGAGGTGTGAGCGACTGGCTGTGGTGGGCACGAGGAGATGTAGAGGGAGACCTAAGAAGTATTGTGGGGAGGTGATCAAGCAGGACATGGCAAGACTTAGGATCTCTGAGGACATGGCCCTTGACAGAGAATTGTGGAGGTCGAGCATTAAGGTTGTAGGTTAGGGGAAAGTTTGTGAATATTATTACAACGCACTAGAGTGAGACTAGCCAATTAGGAGTTAGTCTTAGGATGCTACTGATCAGCTACTGATGCAGGGTTGTATCTGTGGGATATTAGTATACCTTACATCCTTTTCTCCATCCTTTTCATATTTCCTATATTTCTTATATTATTGTTATTTTGGTATTTTGTGTTATGTACTTTATGTTATTTATTATGAGTCTATTGATAGTACTAATTTATTGTCTCTTGTTGCTATCTTGAGCCGAGGGTCTCCTGGAAACAGCCTCTCTGCCCCTCGGGGTAGGAGTAAGGTCTGCGTATATATTACCCTCCCCAGACCCCATTTGTGGGATTATACTGGGATGTTGTTGTTGTTGTTGTATAGTACTAGTAGAAAATAGTTGAAATCAATATCGAGGAGTTGTTTATTGGAAAAATATATCTTATAAGTATAGAAAAAATCTTTTACGGGATCATATTTAAAACTAATTATGGTACTTTTGTTTTAAATACAATCAAATCTCTCTATAAAAGTCTCGTTTGTTTTGGATATTTTTGACTGCGATAGTGAAATGTTGTTATAGAAAAAAAAAATATTATAACATAACATGAAATATTAGTTCCAAAGAAAACTTAATTGTTATGACCAATTTTGACCGGATAGAGTTTACCCTATCCAAAAATATTTTCTCAATTAACCAAAGGAAAAAAAAAAAAGAAAAAAAAAAAGAAGAGGAAAGACGTACCATATGAGGAAGGCTTTTTAATCATTTGTAGCATAATGTTGTAAGGATTAGAAAGAACAACTTGAATCCCAGAAAGCTCTTTGTTTAGCTCAATAACCAATCCACTCAACTTATCATTAAAATTCATAGCCACAACGTTGTAACTCTCCAAACATTCATTCCCATTTCCCATATTTGATGTTCTTTCTAATGGCATACATCCCATTGGAGGAAGTCCACCAAGTGATATTTTTCTTGCTCCAAGATTGTACAAATTGGTTACAAAATTCTTGGCTATTCCAATTAGGAAAGTTTGGTATTGATCCACAGTGTATTGAGATCTTCTTTGAGGCATTGTGTAGTAGTTTTCAAGAAAGTCATTTGTTCCAAGACTTAAGGCATATAATGCCTCACTTATTACTTCATTTGCCTTTGCATCACCAAGATATGTATTTAGTTTCTTTTGATATTCTTTGTAGTACTCCAATTCTTTCCATAAGGGTATCACCCCCTGCATGCAATAATTTAAGTCATGCAAATGCAAGTCATTCAATAAAACAACAAGAGTAACATGGTAAGATTATGATCATACGTACGTAACGTAACGTTTATTCCAGTTCATGTAACTTCTTCTTAATCAGTTCAGAAAATATGACACCAATTTGTATTGTAATTTCGTATTTTACCCTAACATAAATAAAAATTTTGGGGCCTCAAGGGAGAACAATAACAAGTGACATGTGAAACTTTTATGTCCTTTCGGACATCCCATAAAATTTAGAACATGTGAAACTCTTATCACGAAAGTAGGGGTGTACACGGATCGGGTTGGTTCGGTTTTTATCAAAACCAAACCAAACAAATTATATCGGTTTGGATTGGTTCGGTTTTGTCGGGGTTTTTTTGTTACATGAATATTATTTCAATCTTATGTTATTAAAATTATAGATAAAGTTTTGATAAGTAAATATATGTTTAGTAAATATGGAAAAAATTGACAAACATATGATCTATTAAAATATTCTAATGGGGGAATTTTTTTAGTAACACATGATAGTTATTTTCTTAGTCGTCTAACAATAATTTTTTGTTAATTTACGCTTTCAAGGGTAATACATGTGAGGATCCCAAATATTTCTACATTTTCTAAAGAAAAATCACTACAAAGTCTTAAAAATATAAATAAAGTTTATATATTTATATGTCGGTTTGAACCGTATTTTTTTACTCAATACCAAACTAAGTCAAACCAAACCTAGTCGGATTTTCTAATCGGTTTGGTTTGGTTTCTCGATTTGGTGCGATTTTCCGGTTCGGTTTGAACACCCCTAATAGAAAGAGTAATTATTGTACCTTGAATAAATTTATTTTTTGTCTAATATATTCTTTTATTTTTTAAATTCTGTATCCAATCAAATTGCTATTAGCTCCCAAAATGTTTAACCTATTATTAGCTACGTCAACCCAAGTACACTCTTAACGTACTGTCACACTACTCGATCCTTTAAGCCCAAGACCACACTTTTTTTTTTCAAAGGTCGCAATTAAGAGTAAACATATACTCCCTCGGTTTCAAAAAAAATTTATCTTAGTTTAATTTGACACAAACTTCAATAAAGAAAGGAAAACTTTTGAAATATGGGGTCTTAAATAAGTCATAGCTTTTGTATGACGGTAAAATTTTTGAAACTTATGGTCTGAAACCGGCCTTAGCATTTGTGTGAGTATGAATGCTTCCTATTAATAAAATATTGAAAAGTAACAATCTTTTTGGAACAGACTAATAAGAAAATAGGGCCAATCTTTTTTAAATAGAGGGAGTACCTTATATGTAACTTATTTTTCTTATAGACTTTTACTATGAACTTTGATCGCACATCCAACTCTATAATATTACCGGTGGAGGATATAGCGCATAGTTTATAATGGACTCCTCGGAACCCGGTAACTTTTATGCAGATCGTGTATTTTATTGAAAAGTCCGCTATCTATAATTTTTTTACTATGAGTTACTACACTTGAAATTGTTGTTTGAACCCATAAAATTTAAATTTTGGATTCGACTCTGATTATCCTGCTTGACCGAAGTAGCATAATCCAAACCTTAAACCCTAAACCCTTAACCGAAGTTGCAGTACTACTGTTTTATTTTTAAACTGTTCTACAAGCACAAGCTCTAAAGTCAAAAACATGTTAAGAATATTGCAAATTAAAGAGGCTTACAAGAACATTAGCAGTGGCATTATCATATCCAGTTCCAGCAGAGGCAAAACTAACTCCAACAGCAAAATCAGAAATATTATAAGCTGGATCCAAATATGCTGGAACTGTTGGTTTTAAACCAGCAGCCTCCGAAATAAAATCAGTTGTAATTCTTCCATTAGAAAATCGACCTGTCGGCCGACCACCTGCAAAATCTCTACCATATGGCATAAAATCACTCCTCGCAATTGTCTGAATATAGTTGTTATTACCCGAATCAACCGATGAATCGCCGAAAACAATAATTGCCGGAATTTTGGCATTTGTTTTGGCAAGAAATAGCACGAAAATTTGAGTTATAATTAGGAGCCATGATATTCTATTATGTGCCATTTTAATTTCTCTTGGTTATTTTCGTGCTATGTGGTTGAGTGGTTATATAGTGCAAAAATTAAAGGCTGGCAGTGGGAAAAAGGAGAGACCAAAGTCATTAATGAACTAATTTTGTTGGGGGTTATAATGGCTAGTAATAAATAATTGTACATTTTTAGGCAGTATAGAGACAATGACACAGAACTACACGAAGGTCATTTCGTGTTGACATTGCAATGACGGAAAGTGGATTTTGTAAAACTACGAAATCCAAAAAAATAGGTGCATTAATTAATTCATGAATTCAACTACTTGTTCTGGCTCTGACCTAGAAAACAGTAATTTAGCCTTTTCCACTGAAGAAGTGCACTTGAAATGATCCTATTTGTCTTGTGGTCCTCTAACAACCATACATATTGTGAGTACTACTTTGAGTTTGACATCACATTCTCTAATTAGATGCATATTCAAAATTTAAATTTTATGGATTCAGATTCTGAATTTTACCATATTTTATTTAATTTAATACGTTCAAAACTTATTACTCCCTCCGTTTCAATTTATGTGAACCCATTTGATTGGACACGGAGTTTAAGAAAAGAGAGAAGACTTTTGAACTTGTGGTGTAAAATGAAGCACATATATTTTGTGTGGCTATAAATCATTGCATAAAGTTAAATTGTTTCCAAATAGGGAAATAGGTCATTCTTTTTGGCACGGACTAAAAAGGAAATAGGTTCACATAAATTGAAACGGAGGGAGTATTTATTATCAAATTACACAATGTAATTATCCGTAAACTTGATATGATCTGTAGAGAGAGAAAGTTAGAGAGAAGGGAGAGGAAGAAACGACTGTCTATTTCATCTTGTTAGTTAACACTGTTACGACACTAAGACCCTTTTAACAACCAAACTTCTCTTCTTCTAATGTAATACATTTCATTCACAAAGTTTAACTAATTGCACAAGCTTCCTTAATGAAGCTTCTAATCATAAAACTTCCCTTCAAGCTGAAGAGTGGAAAGTATCTAACACTCCCAGCTTGGACACTAGAATCTGGTGTTGTGCAGTACCTAGGGCTTTGGTCATCATGTCTGCAACTTGTTCCTTTGTGGGGTGGGGTAAGCATTTTGTGGAGCTGGGTAGGTGTTTCGTGGAGCTGGTGCTCGATTATGGGTAGGGAGGAGGATGGGTATATGAATGGGCGTGGAGGACAGAAATCGGAGGGTCTGGGGGTGGGTAATAATACTGGGGTGGATTATATGGGGCGTGGGTGTAGGTTTGGTGACGAGTTCGAGGCTGGGTATAATGGTGTGACGGGTCTCTCGGTCCATACCATGATCCTGAATCAACTGTTGCCACATCTTCTTTCTTCTTCTTTTCGATCATTCCCCCGATACCATTTTGAATGGCTTGGGTAGTTGCTTTGATGGACGAATAGCTCATGATTTTGCTTGACTTAAGCCCTTCTTCCACTATGCCACCCATCTTCACTACCTCGTTGAACGACTTGCCTATGGCCGATATCATATGGCCAAACTAAGTGGGCTCCAAAGCCTGCAGAAAGTATTCCACCATTTCATCCTCCTCCATTGGAGGGTTAACCCTTGCTGCTTGTTCTCTCCAACGTACTCTCTGAAGCTTTCACAAGGCTTCTTCTCAATCTTGGTTAGAGACAATCGATTTGGAACAATCTTGATGTTATACTGGAAATGACGGGCGAAATCCTGGGCCAAATCTCCCAAGTATACCACCTATTGTGATCCTGCTGAGTGTACCTCTCCAGCATAGCGCCACTTAGACTCTGGCTAAAGTATGTCATTAACAACTCATCTTTTTTGCCCGCCCCTCTCATCTTTCTACAGAATCCCCTCAGATGGGCCACCGGGTCTCCATGCCCGTCATATAGATCAAATTTAGGCATCTTGAATCCTACAAGCAACTGAACATCAGGAAATATACATAAATCTTTGTAGGCCACGCTCACCTGACCTCCCAATCCCTGCATACTTCTGAATGATTGTTCCAGGCTTTTTACCTTCCTGAACATTTCCTCCTGCTATGGGTTTTTAAATGGTTTCTCGATCTCAACTGGGAGGTCGAAACGAGGAGTGTAGGAGTAATGATCTGGGGCCTTGAAAATAGGCTCCGGGGGATAGTATTGGTTATCTTGGGTTTGAAACAAAGGCTCGCTGGAGGATTGATGGAGCGTAGCGGGTGGTGGTTCTGCGAAAATTGGGGTGGCTGGTGGAAGGGGATATGGGATTGGTTTAGCTGGCGGTGCTTGTGTGGTTTGGGAAGTAGTACCTTGATAGTGGAGGAAATGAGCGAAGCCGGGAGATGAATCAACAGTGTGAGGTTCATGGTACTGAGCCAATGGCAGGACGAAAGTAGGGTTGGCGGGATATGATGATGGTGGGTGCCCTTTCATTCACGCACGGTACATCTCTGCCATTTGGAGTTTTAACTTGTGCAACTCCTCTTTTAGGTTAACATCAAACTCTTCCACCTCACTGGACGGATCAATAACACTTGCATCCAATTCTTGGCCAGTCATGATCAACTTGTCTTTGGACCTGGTGTTGTACGGGTGAGTTGCCAGAATGCCGCACAAACTAAACACCTGCCTGTACTTGATGACAACAAGCAAATTCATTAGGATTAGAGCTTAACAGATAGGCAACCTTACGTTGAGGAATGCAATGCACCTAAGCAGTTAACCATTTCTATTGTGCATTTGAGCGGCTGCTTGTGTCATTCCGGCTTTTCACTAAGTTCTATTTTGCAATTTCTCTTTTTAATTCTTGTTTTTCTTTGCTCTATTCTTGTTCTTTATTCTTTTGTTCTCTCATTTCTCCTCTCTTATTTTTCCATTATGCCTCTCCACAATTTTTCTTATTTTTTCTTCTTTTTTTCTCTTTTTTTTTTTTTTTTCATTTCATGGTTATGATCGAATCCTATAGGGATTGCCTACGTATCATGACGCCGCATGAATCAGAACAAGCGTAGTTCTGGGTGGAGTAAGTATAGAATAAAACAAAGATACATTTTTTGGGTTTTTAATTTTTCATAAAATAAAAGTAAATAAAAGCAACACCCTAGTTACGAAGATTTCACCTACAGATTTAAACATAAAAACTGATAGACTCGATGAGTGGACCAAGAAACTTCAAAAGAAAACTAAAATACATACTCAAAATGAACTAACAAACTGACAATACATACTAGAAAATAAACTAACAAACAGACTCGAATAAACAAAGTCAAGAATACACAAGAGCTTCCACTGCCGCCCCAGTTGGCCGTGCTGCGGGCCTTTGTGCCATGTCTTCTTGGAGGTGGAACAAATCATCCATGATCTGCCGAAAAAAATCATAATTGAGGCGAAGAACATGGATTGGGTCATGTCTTCACACTCGTCACACTTCATCACAATGTAGTCTGCAACTCTCTAACCCTTCCTCTGATGATACCCTTCTCATGTAGCAACCGTTCAATCTGCTAGGATCTGGCATTCAAAACTTGTTCGACTATGTGATTTTGCTCTTGAAGCTGCTGTAGGTCTTTCTCTAACTGTGACATCAGGGCGTAACAGTGCTCCCTTTCTGCTTTGAAGTCTCTTGTCTTCTTGGCCATCTCGTTTTCAAGGACCGTGACCTTTTTCTTTATACTCACCATTCCCTTATCATACTTCTCCTTTAATGCTAAATGAATCGGGCCCGTCCCTCTGAATTCTTAGCTAACTTGGCTCGGTAATTTGCTAACTCTGCTTTAGTCTTTTGCAAATCATCCTCAAAGTCACGCACTTTTTGCATAAGGCTATAAATGAGATTTTTGTCTTTTCTGCTCCTACCCGAATTCTCAATTGCTATTCTCATTTTTCGAACTTGGGCTCGGAGAGCTTCATTCTCTTGGGCTAGCTTTTTTTTTCACCTTCGGCTTTTTGTGCTTGGAGATCATTGTTGAATTCTATGTTTCTCAGCTTCTCTTTCAAGGCATTAATCTCGGCTTGATATTCCTTTTCCTTTTCTCCCCAGACCACCTTTTCTTGGATTTTGTTGTCAAAAGCTTGAACATGAGGTCTTTTGGTAGGCCTCTCAGGCTCGGGCTCGGGCTCGGGCTCAGGATCAGGTTCTCGTTCGTTGTTTATGCAACACCTTTTCTCAAACCATGCCGCATAATTTGGATCCACTTCCGCCTTTGCAACATCTGGTACCTGGGTGCCATTTTTCAAGTACCGGCAGCCATTCCAATCCCGTTGAACTAAAGCCTCGGGCAATGCAACTTCTGGATGCAACTCTAGGACCTGGGTGGTTAGATCTTCATCTTTTGGCACCACTTGATATCTCTCTAGTTGTCTTAAGACCCTCTGCGGCACATATGGCTGGATACTCCTTACACCCATCAACCTCAGGTAACCCTTGGTAGCCGTCATATATATGGCTTCTGTTATTGGGAGACATCCTATAGTCCACTCAACCTGACCTACTTTGAGAGCTTTCAATTGGGAGACCCATGCTTTAAACCCTTTCGGAACATTGTAATCCTTTACCCTTTCCTCATAACTGGTGATAAAGTTATCCGGGCTCGAACCATAACTCATGAATCTGGGGTGATGGCAAAGATGCTCGATCAACCACATAGAAGGATATTGCAACCTTCAAAGAATTAAGCCCCAGCTTTGTATAATATCAATGCTCAATAAATATCCGCCAGCACTAACGAGACAAGTGTATGATCTTCCTTGGTAGTGATGATTTTTGTGATTCTAACCATACGAGTATCCACTGTCCCTTCCTCATTTGGAAAAAACCATGATCCCCAAAAATGCCACAATAAAAGCGAACCGGCGATGAATTTGCCAAAGGCCCCTTATCTTGTTTGTTGCTCAAACCCTTTTCATGTGTTTCGAACATAACTGAGTACCTGAACCTGAAGTACAATATATGGAAAGAATAACACCCTTTGCTTATATGGGCTTTCTTCATTTGTTTACTGATATTCAGGAGGTCAAAGAACTTGTGCAATGACGGAGCCCTCGGAAATATAAGTTGTTGCTTCCTCAAATCCCAGCCAAACTCAATGTACCCAGCCATTTCCTCCAAAGTAGGGGTGATCTCAAAGTCCAAGAAACGAAAAACATTGTGGACAGGGTCCCAGAAAGTTACCAAAGCCTTGATTAAATCTTCCCGTGGTTTGATCTCCAAAATGTTTATAAGGGCACCCAACTGTTTTTTCACCCATTTCTGACCATCTTCATCTTGATCATTCCACCACATACGCAAGTGCAACTGAGCTAGTTTCCTGACCACTTCTGCAGTGTTCATTTGTGACGGGTCCTGGACAGTATTCATTTGTACCTGTGGAGGGTTAAGTTTAGGGTTGACTATAGTGGACCTTTTTTGTAAAACAGGTTTCCAATTTCTATACTCAGAAAAAATAGATCCTCCTGCCCCATGTTATTTGTTTTAAAAAGAAATATGCCCTCTCTAAAACTGGCATCTCTGCTAATAAGAAAGGTGCTAGTATCTAAGTCAAATAGCTTATATCTTTTTTGAGTTTTTGAGTATCATATGAAGATTGGCCTCCTTGCTCTTGGTGCAAATTTGTCACCATTAGACAGTGTGCTTGCATAGCACGGATAACCAAACACCCTTAAATGTTCAATTTTTGGTTGTTTTCTATGTAGCATCTCAAAGGGGGATTTGCCTTCTAATACCTCTGAAGGCAGTTTATTGATCAAATATACAGCAGTATTCACACAGTCTCCCCAAAACTTCACTAGCATACCATTTTGAAACCTTAAGGTTGTTGCCATCTCCAATATATATATGTAATTCCTCTCCACAACTCTATTCTGTTGTGGGGCGTATGGACAACTTCTTTGATGCATAATACCAAGAGATATAAACATATCATTACACTGATCATTGAAGAACTTTGTGCCATTGTCTAATCTTATTGTTTTGATCATAATATCAAATTGATTCTTAATCAAGGAAAAGAAGCCTTTTAACACTATAATTACTTCATTCTTTGAATGCAATACACAAATCCAAGTATATCGACTAAATTCATCAACTATTGTCACAAAATATTACTTCCTGTCATAGGCTGGAACTTTATGTGGCTCCCATATATCAGTATACACAAGTTGAAAGATACTACTAGATTTACTTCTACTATTTGGAAATTTAAGTCTGCTATGCTTGGCTAGAGGACAAATTTTACAGGTTTTATGCAAGTTTACATCCACCTTATTCTTTAGTTCATCTAGATTTTGTACAGTTTGGAGATACATGTCCTAACCGTTGATGCCATAATGAAATATCCATTGTCTCCCTTTTGAAAGTCCCTGTTGCTACCACTTTTTTCCTTCTTAGTATGTAGATACTAATGTCTTCCTTACTAATCCCCAACACCTTGCCATTGTAGATCCCTTAAAACACATAGAAATCAGGGTAGAAGGTAGCTGAGAAGCATAAAGTCTTTAGTTGGTTTGGACATTGAAAAAGGTTGAATTTAAAATCCGCCACATGTAAAACATTTGATATCTTTTATTTTCCTAGAATAAATGCATCTCTTGAGTGTGTAATCTTTGATTTATCTCTTGCGTATAATCTTTGATTTATCTCTTTTAGGTATTTTTACTCCATAATTGTTTCTCCTTCAATTTCTTTAAGATTCTCCAATACTTCCTTGCAGAAGGTTACGTGGTGCGATGCCCCTGAATCTTTTATCCAATCATACACTTTCCTATTGGATACAGTTAGATACGAATGACACAATACCTATCATGTTTGATGAGCTAGTTGCAGCAGATTCTTCTCCCACAGAAGATTTGGTCAGAAAATTGACTAGGTGTTTGTAATGCTCTTCTGTCATAAAATTCCGTGGAACTAGGCTTTGACATATGCTCCACCCTTTATATTCACAACATAAGGTTTGTATGCACCTGGTTGCCCTTTCTTTATGCTCTTAAATCAGCTGAATACCTTATTATTTTGTAATAATTCTCTTTTAGACGGCCTTTATAGCCACAATTCTCGCAGATTATTCCCGATTTCTTTCCTTTGAACATTTTCCCCCTACCTGCTAACATAGTTAGAGGATCTTTGTTTGTTTCAACAACTCCTAGTGCTCTTTGACTTTCCTCTTATACTGCAACTAAGTATGCATGATAGCCTGCTCTGCAAAATGTTACTTCTTATCTGACCATAACTCTCATTCATCCCTATAAGGAACTATAGCAACCTCTATCTCACTAGATGGTCAACATATGGCATTGATTCCATACAATCACATGAAGGCAATGGTGCTAGAATATCTAGTTCATCCCATAAATTCTTCATCTTTGAAATACATGAAGTAACTGAGTCTGTACCTTGTCTAAGTGTTGCAATTTCACTCCAAAACCAATAGATCCTAGTCAAATTATCTTTGACAAACCTCTCTTTAAATTCGTCCTAAACCTTCTTGCACTCGCCTCATACATGATACTCAGTACCAATTCACTTGATATTATGCTGCTGAGCCATGACAACACCACTGTATTACAACTACCCCACTGCGCAGCCAACTCGCCTCTGTATGAGCTCTTGAGGCAGGTACTATCCACAAACCCTAGCTTATTCTTCACCAAGAGTGCTACTTTCATTGTCCTACTCTACAAAGTATAATTTTTTGGCCCTATGGGCTTTAGCGATATCAATGTTGTTCCAGCCATATCAGAATCACGAATGAATAAAGGATGATTATGAGGCAATTGATCGATCTCGTTGTCCGCCATTGTTGAGCTTCGATTTCTCAGATATAAATTGCAGATCTACAAAATTACAACAATCGTTGCTCTAATATCAAATTACACAATCTAAGCACATGTATTATCAATTAACCGTAAACTTGATATGATATAGAGTAAAAAAGTTAGAGAGAAGGGAGAGGAAGTAACGTGTGTCTATTCATCTTGTTAGCTAACACTGTTACAAAACTAACACCATTTTAACAACCTAACCTCTCTTCTTCTAATGTAATACAATTTCATCACAAAGTTTAACTAATTGCACGCAAGTCCCTGCTTCCTTAATGGAGCTTCTAATCATAAAATTTATATATATTTAATAATTATTGGAGTAAAAATACAGAGTATGAGCGAAATCTATGAGTTCAAATAAACTCATAGCCTCTACACTAGATACAATACTTCGATAATAGATCTCCTGACGAGTAGAATGTTTTTTTGCTGCATGTTCTTTTTTCATTGATGAATTTAGTTATGTTATTCCAAATTAATTGTAGCTATAAATGTTAGAAATTAAAGTATCTTAAACTAGAGATATTTAATGTGGCACACATATTAGGTATATATGTAATTAAATGTATTGAGTATTAAGTCATGTATAAATATATGATTACATATGTAAAATATATCCGATGGTTTCCTTGATGGAAGAAAATATTTTATTCGGAGTCCCTAGAACAATTGTATTTTAGTGAGAAGTCCCTAGGGTATAGTGGTGGCAAAATAGTTAAAAGAAAAGTAGTTATCCACCCATATTATCTATTAAAGATGGGTCGCATAATGAACCTTTTAAAAATGGATCAAACATGGATAAGAACCATATTATCCACTTAAAAAATGAATAACCAATGAATAATTAATGGGTTTAACTTTTATATTAGTAAAGCCTCAAATTGGAGCTTCCTCAAGTTTCAGAGACTAATAATTCTCCCAAAAGTGAACATATTCGAGAAGTCATAGATGATATGGATATCCATATTATGTTTAACAAAAAAATATATTTTTCGGTCAAAGCCTATTTTTAGAAGAACTTGGGCTACCGATAACCAAGAAATTTTGTACTTTATCAATTATATGAAAGGAAAAGAACAAGAATGAGTAAGGAAATAACTGATTGCAAAGTCAATAGTGAAAAGCAGAAAAGTAAAGTGAATATATTCCAATATTGTCTCAGATGTCTTTACAAATGAAATTCTCTTCCCTTATATAGGGATTTACAAGTATAATGTTTCCTCCCTTTTATAGCCAAATCATAACTAGCAATCGTAACTGTTTATGGAGATTCTGTAACGGTTTCAATTCTTCTTCCCTAATAATTAGAGGTTCATGAATCTTCCTCTTCTTACTATCTTGATTCATTTAGCCCATATCTACTGAATGACTTAGACTTGGGTAACTGCATCTCTTCATCTTGTGAGTGATTTTCTCGTACCTCTTACATCTCATGCAACTTGTGATGCAATATTTCAATTGTCACCCTCTTAGTGATCTACGTATCATGTCTTGTCAGCCACACATATTCCACGTGTTCTATTTATTTTCTACTAGTACAGATACTCCCCTCACTTGCTGAATATTCTGCAACTGAATATTTGGGAAGTGGTATGTATTTATGGTGGGAATTTTTTCTTCCATTTCTCATGTATCATTATGTCTTCTTCTGAACCAACACATTGTATGTCACTCCGCCGATTGGGTCTAAGACTCTTTAGCAATTTTTAGGGATTTCTTGCGGATGCATCAGTCACGAAGTGGCAGCTTCATTATGATGTCTCTATCATGAATCACTTTACATGATGGTTGATTTTTCTTATAAATTACCCATGTGCCTTTAGTTCTACGATAACCTTCAATCTACAGTATTCTTCTTTTCAAATCGTTCTTATTCTTCAGTACGCATTACTTTTTTGCATTCATGTCTTCATCAAACCCCAATCCTTGCAGAACAATAATTGTATATGAACTTCCCCCTTCAAATGCTTCTGTTAGGAGTAGAAGAGGCAGTAGGCTACGTAGCTTAGGGTCTTTATCTGTTAGTGGTTCTACTTCTCAATCTAACGTTGTTACCCTTTCTTTATCTAAGACTAGGTCTTCGTCAACCCATAGATCTTCTGCTAAAAATAAGGAATCGAGTGAGCCCCTTCGTGAACCAACAATTGATGAAATTATTCCTATGGAATTTTCTTTCTCCACTGATCATAAATCAATTAGAAATCAAGTTACTTTTGTGACTTCCATGATTGTACTGATGTCTATCCTTCTCAGATTACTGATGGTTTGATTTCTCTTGTGCGAAGAGAATGCTACTGGAAACCTGATTTTTCAATTTTAATTCCTGGTCCAAACCAAAGGATAACTTCGTACCTAGTTGGTTACTCTTTCGTTTACACATATCCTTCCACTTTAGGTTTCAGACCCTCTATTGACCTTGTTATCATACAATTTTGTCGTTTCTTCAATATTTACTTAGGACAGATTGGTCTTATTGTACAGAGAGTTGTTGCATGTTTACAATACCTATCTAATATGGCCTCTTTAACCTTCACCTCTCAACATTTGCTTCATATTTATTCCCCTAAGTTGTTCTGCTCAGAGGTTTTCACTCTTGCTACCACGAGCAAAAGGGTTTTGGTTAGCCGTGAAGATGATAAAGACCGTAGCTAGTATGCCCGTTTTGTTGCTACTCCCACATGTGGTTTAGTGGGTAAAGAGAATATGCCTTTTCTAGAGAAATGGAATTTTTCACATAAGTTCTTTTCATATCTTTCTTCTTTTATGAGGGACAAAAAACGGATGATCTCATGATTTTTTCTCTTTTTAGAAACCATGGATGTTTTTGATGAAATACCAAACTTTCGTGCTTGGGTAGAGAAGATGTTATTGGTTGCTCCCATGGAAAGAAGGTCCTGGAAATACCTTTCTCATAGGTTTGGCTGGAAAGTCAAAACTCATAGTATCCTTTCCTTTAATTTTCTTCCTTTGTTTCGTATTTACTTGGGGCTTTCTAACTTGTTCCTTTGTTAGGATTTCCCATTCGAGGTTCCAGTGCCGCGTCTATTACTTCATCAAGACTTTCTTTGTCGTTTTCTCAAGAAATGATTTTGAGTCCTTCATCAAAGATAAAAGCTGAGAGAGCTCATGGCCCTGAAGATGAAGGGGAACGTGAAGAGGGTTCCTTAATATGCAAGCCATAGGCTAGGAGGCGCGTTATTCTAGATGACGAAGCCACCCCGTCTTCAAGTTTAGTTCCCGTAAATGAGCTTGAAAGTATCGTTTTAACGAGCTCTGATGAAGAGATGAATGTTGAACCTTGTGACTCTACTGATCAGTTATTTTCCCATGGGTTTGATGATGAATATTTTGACCTTGTTTCTGAAGAAGCACCTCTCGCCTCCTTTCCAATGTCTTCTCCTATTGGTTCTCAAGTTTTTGCTCTTGTCGTTGCTGCTACTGCTCCTCCCGTGGATGTTTTCACTTCCTCAATTGTCCCTACTGCTACTACTTTTCGTGTTGAATTTGGTTCTTCCGGTAGTAATAAGATGATGACAAAAGTTACCATTGAAGTCCCCAAGGATGGTAATATTTTGAAAAATTCCGGTCAAGCCGATGTATGGCTAAAACCTTTGGCCAAGTTGAGAAGTCTAAGTTGGAAAGCCACAGTTCTTTAACGTGGATGAATGACATTGTTCATTCATCTTTGAAGGTATAGGCCTTAGGTCTTAGCATTTTTTTACTTCCCTCGTGATTTTTATCTTTGTTTGATAATCACTTCTTTCCTTTCTTGTGTAGATCAATTTGATAGGCATATAGTTTATGAAGAGAATTGTCAAAACTGAGCATCTAGTCATTGATTATTGTACGGAAGAAGATAGCTGGAGGGAACAGTACGAGAGTCTTCAGTTGTAAAAAGAAGATTTGGATAAGGAGAAGTGTGCTTTGGAACAATAAGTAAAAGTGATGACATCAGAATTGGAAAAAGCCTTTTCCAGTCAAATGGGCAAGGATAAAGACATTATTGAATCTTCATTTGCGTAGAAGCTTTCTAAAGCTACCAAAGAAATTAGGAGTGTGAAAGAATTGCTTAATCAGAAGGAGATTTATGCAGGGGAGCTTGTTCAAATGCTCATTCAGGCTCAAGAAGACCTTCATGCATCTTCAGACAAGGTCCAGTTATTAGAGAGATGATTCGCCCCTTTGAAGGCTTCTTATAATGCTTCTTTGGATGAAATAGAAAAGTTGGAGGCTAAAATTGAGCAATGGGAAAAAGATTATGAGGCCCTCGAAGATAAAGCAACTCGTGATGTAAGTTGGACTTTTTTGAATACGCGTGTTTGAGACTTTGATGAAGCCTAGACATGAAGGTTTTAACTTGACTGCTGAGATTGTAAAAGCTAAGGAAACAATTGAAAAAACTCTGCAACGTTAGAACTTTTCCTCACCCGAGGACGGCATTCCCGAAGGTGATGAACTTACTCTTGGTGAAGTTCATGTTCAAGCCTCTTATGCTCAAGTCGTATCTTCTTCCGTTGCTGATGTGCTTTATTGGATTCTGCCTCTCTTCCTACTGATAGTACAGCTTTAGATCCTGCTCCATAGTGTTCTGTATAATTTTTTTGGAAAGTTTGTTTCTTTTTTTTTTCTTTTGGAAAAGTTGGCAAGTTTTTACCCCTGGTCAGTTTTGGGGTTTGTTATCAAAGTTCCTTGGTTTTAATTAAGTTCATACTTAGTTTTTGTCAAGTTTTTTTTTATATATATATATATATATATATAAAATATTTCGTTTGAGTTTCTGTTCTAATATTTAATTTTCATTTAAAAATACTTTAGTATTTCGTGATTTGTGAATAGACACAAAATTTGATAAAAGAGCGCCCTTTATAAACGACACTAATTAAGAAGGCGTCTCAACTTCATATTGGTTTAAAAATATGAAAGAAGTAGGAAATTACATATTTCAAAGAAATCTCCTGAATAATTTGAGGAAGTTTTGTATTTTGAACTTTCAAATTATATAATACTATACATGTATTTAAGTAACTTTTTTGTACGACATCTATAACTCTTTCATACCCATTTTCTTTATAACATATTTCAAAAATTTCTAGGGTATATTTTGCAACCCATAACTAAACATTGCTATTAACCTTATTACTCGTAGGATCTTATAATTTATGTACGTGAGTTTACACTTTATGAAAGCTTAATACAAAGGTTTTTGATTCAAACTTGTTGATTGGCTCTTGACTTTTGATTTTGGGTTGATCCAGGCTTGAACTAACTTTTAGTCTTCTTTCTTCTTTGACTTGCAGTCTTTTTTGCCTGCTACCAATAGTTCCCCAAGTGGTAGAGCTTTGAAGTATTAAATCACGACCACTTGAATATTTTTTCCATTTTGGTCCATTTCCTAAAAAGGAAAATACATATGGGACTCGGAGGTATATTTTTAGATGATGACTTCTTAACCCTTTTTATTTCCATCAGAAAGATTGTAACCTAGACCGAGGATGATTTTGTATCCCACACGTCTTTTAACATTATCATTTGGTGTTGGCTAGCTATGTGTCTATAATCTAAAATGGTTAATATAATTAAAAAAGAATAAAACTAAACCTTGCATAAACGTACATGACTGGGGATTCTTCTTTTAGAAGTAATACTTCTTCAAATGAGCATCATTCCAATTTGATGAGAGTACTTTTTTGTCCATTGTTTCTAACACATATGCACCCTTTTCGGCAATACCTCGAATTCTGTAAGGTCCTTCCCAATTTGGACTCAATTTTCCTGCATTGGTCGCTTTTGATGATTGAAATTTTTTTTTAGTACGAAGTCCCCAATCTTGAAGTATCTAAGATGAGCTTTACAATTGTAATATCTTTCAATAATTTGCTTCTGCGCTACCATACTTATTAAAGTTGTTTCTCTTCTTTCTTCAAGCAAATGGAGATTTATTCGCATCTCTTCCTCATTTGATTCTACGGTTGCCTGGGTGTATCTTGTGCTTGGTTCACCTATTTCAACTGGGATTAAGTCTTCAACACCATACATAAGTGAGAATGGAGTCTCCCCCATACCTATTTTTGATGTCGTCCGGTAAGCCCATAAGACTCCTGGTAACACTTCTAGCCACTTACCTTTTGACTCCTCTAATATTTTATTCAAGTTATTAATAATAACATTCTTTGTTGATTCAGCTTCTCCTTTATCCACATGATGATTAGGTGTTGAAGTTATCCTTTAATCTGCCAACTCTGAAAGAACTCTGTGATTTTTGCACCTATGAATTGTGAGCCGTTATCACACACAATCTCTTTTGGAACTTAAAACTGGCATATGATGTTTCGCCAAATGAAGTCCCTGACTTCTGTTTCTCGCACCTGTATTGATTTACTTTTTATTACCCCGTCTGCTCTCTTATTCATATATTGGTTTTTAGATTTGATTAATTGTACCCAGTTGGTAAAATAATTGGTTAGTACTAATAAAAATCGTATCTTTCCTTTGGCTTGTAATAGTGGACCCACGATATCCATCCCCCACTTCGTAAAAGTCCATGGTGCAATAACCAGATATAATAACTCTACTAAGCAATTTATGTTGTTACCAAATCTTGGGCATTTATTTCATTTGGCCACAAAGCTTTCTGCATCTTCTTCCACTTTTAGCCAATAATATCATGTTCTAATTAGAGTTTTTACCAAGGATCTTCCTCCTGCGTGATTTTCACACTGTTCCTCATGTACTTCTCTCATCATATACTCTATTTGATAAGGCCCGAGACACCCTGCTAAATGCCCACTGAACATCTTTTGATATAGGTTTCCACCATCCAAACAATAACGGACAGCTTTTCGTCGAAGTGGATGAGCCTTTTTCTTATCCTCAAGCAGAATATCGTACTGCAAAAAATTAACAATCTCATTTCTCCAATCCCAATTTAAATTATTAAAATTCACTTCGTTTTTGTCCTGATCGAGTGTTGAATAAAACAAATGTATTATGGAAGCATTTTCTTCATTTGTGACTTCTGCAGCGGATGCGAGATTAGCCAACGGGTCTTCTTCATCATTTTCTTCCCTTGGTATTTGAACGATTTTCCAAGATTGGAATTGTCCAATTAAGTCTCATGCCTTTTTCAAATATTGCTGCATCCTCGCCTCTCTAGCTATATAAGTCCCCTACATTTAGTTAACTACAAGCTCCGAGTCGCTCTTGATTATAATCTGCACTATTCCGAGCTCTCTTGACAATTCCAAACCTGCAATTATAGCTTCATATTCTACTTTATTATTAGTAATGGGATGACACTTTATTTCCTGCCTTATAGTTTCTCTCGAAGGTGCTATTAGAACAATGCCTAAACCCACTCCTTTCACATTCGAGGAGCCATTAGTAAATAGGGTCCATATACCTGGATTAGACCTATTGAATACCTGCAATTCCTTTTCTGCTTCTGGTACTATTTCTAGGCTGAAGTCTGCCACGAAATCTACTAAAATCTATGATTTTATTACAATTCTAGGTTGATATGGAATATCATATTCATTTAGTTCTATATCCCACTTAGCTAATCTACATGATAGTTCTTGCTTATGTAATATATTTCTTAAGGGTAAGCAGTGACTATAGAGATAGTGTGACATTGAAAATAAGGCATCAACTTTCTATATGCCATGATTAGTACTAAAGCAAGATTTTCTAAATGAGGAAGTTTCAGCATCCAATAAAGATTTGCTAGCATAATAAATTGGATATTGTTTACCTTTGTCTTCTCGAACTAACACTGCACTTACTGTCATTTCTGACACAACGAGATAGATGAGTAGCCTTTCTCCATCCTTCGGTTTAGCCAACAAAGGTGGGTTTGAGAGGTATATTTTTATATTTTTTAGTTCTTGTTGGCATTACTCAGTCTACTCAAACTGGCTTTGTTTTTTAACACTGAATAGAAATTAAAACTCTTCTCTGAAGATTTAGAAATAAACCTTACCATTGCTACTATCTTTCCTATCAATCTTTGCACCTATTTTTTGCTCGTGAGTATATACAGTATTTCTTTAATGGCTTTAATCTGTGCTGAGTTCACTTTAATTCCTTGATTAGAAACAAGAAAACCTAATATTTTACCTAACAGCACACCAAATGCACACTTTTTGGGATCTAACCTCATATTGAATTTTTGGAGAATCTGAAATGTATCCGAAAAGTGTTGAATGTTGTCCCCCGCCTATGCTAACTTGACTAGCATGTCATCGATGTAGACTTTCGTATTTTTTTCCCAAGTGTTCTTGAAATATTTTTGTTACTAACCTCTAGTACATGGCTTCAGTATTCATTAAACCGAAAAGCATGACTTTATAACAGTAAGTCCCCCTGTCTGTAATAATGGAAGTTTTTTCCTCATCTAAAGGATCTATTTTTATTTGATTATATATGAGTAGGCATCTAAAAAAACTCAACAATTCATGTCCCGCAGTAGCATCAATTAGTTGATCTATGTGTGGTAAAGAAAAAGAATCTTTAGGGAAAGCTTTATTCAAATCAGTATAGTCTACACAAACTCGCCATTTACCATTCTTTTTTGGCACCACCACAGTATTAGCTAACTAATTAGGATATTTTACCTATCGAATAGACCTGATTTTTAAAAGCTTTTGTACCTCATCCCGAATCACCTGGTTTTTAAAGGATCCTTGCTTCCTTTTCTTCTACTTGATAGGCAAATATGTTGGATCTTCATTTAGCTTATGGGTCATCACCTCCGATGATGTATCCATCATATCTGAATAAGACCAAGCAAAGCAGTCTGCGTTAGCTTTTAAGAATTCAATTAACTTAACTTTCATCTCTGCACTCGGGTTGGTTCCGATGTAAACTTTTCTGTCCAGCCAATGTACAAACAACACCATTACTTTGAGTTCTTCAATTGTTATTTTGATGTTTTTGTTCTTTTCTAGCTCTTGAATGATATCAGGCCTTGAGTCTACATCCATTTGTCCATCTTCAATTGAGGTTTGTGTTGTTAAATCCTTAACTGAATTCTTTAGTTGCTATTTTTTGTCTGCAACGTCGTTCTTTATGCTTGAATCCGCCACTGAATTGATACTTCTAGAAGCTTGTTGATCACCACAAATTTGTCTAATTCCCCATTTCGAAGGGAACTTAACCTGATGTAAAGTAGATGAAACAACATCTATCTCATGAATCCAAGGTCTGCCGAGAATCATATTGTACGCCATGTTCGTATCTATCACTTGAAATTTTATATCTTTGAAAACCCCTTCTACAAATATGGTGAGCACTATTTTTCCTTTTGTACCAATTTATCATCAGCTTGCATCTCGTTTACCACTCTTAAAAGAATAATATTTATAGAGCTACCTGGACAATCAAAACTCGTTTCACATTAGTATCATGTACAAGTAAAGATATTACTAGTGCGTCGTTGTGAGGGATCATCACGCCATCTGCATCTGTATCATCAAACATTATGTTGTCTTTTCTCAAAGCTTGGCGAACTTGCTTCCCGTGGATAACAGTGACTTTTGATGTCTTTTTTGCAGCCGTATACGTTACACCATTGACCTCTTCTACTCCGCTTATCACATTAAACGTTCTTTTTGGTGAGAGAGGGTTTTGGAGGCTCTTACTTATTTTTCATATACGCTTTCTTACCCTTATCACTAAACTAATCGATTAAATAACCTTGTTTTAGTAAGTGATCTATTTCACCTTGTAGTAATATGCAATCTGCTATTTTATGATCGTGGTCATTATGAAACTGGCACCAAAAATCTGGATTCTTTCTGTTAGGTTTCGATCTCATTTCTTTTGGCTACCGCACCTTATCTCCCATACTTCTTAAAACAGTTACTAGCTCATAAGTGCTAACATTGAAACTGTAATCACCAATCTTTGCCTTCGTATTGCAATCCCGCGTATCTTACTTATTTCTAAACCTAGATGATGAACCTTCATCTCTGTCTCTTGATCTAGAACTGTACCTCGGGTTTTCTTGTTTAGAACGTGAATCTCGTCCTGCTGGTCCCATGTAAGGTTCGTGTCATGCCCCGAACCGGGGGGGGGGGGGGGGGGACGAAGGGGGGAGACCGGCACCCATTGCCTCGCTTATCCTTGCGTACCAACTTGCAACTAAATGATTATAAACATATGATGTCATACTCTAGCCATAGGCCACATTGCAAGACAACTGCGAATGCTGACTATATGTCAATATAAAACTGAACCGACAAGACCGTCATAATTATTACAGCTGACAAACCAACCAAATATACAGAGGCATGCAAGCCCAACATATTACACTCACTAATAGGATATGTCTACAGGCCTCTACTGATGGATATACTGGGATCGGAACATCTCCCCGACCTACTCATAACATTTATACATATATATACAAGATGCATAAGGCTCTAGACTCAGCAACTTCGAAAGGCACGGAGCTTACTGATAGAGCTGAACTCGAGAAACACTTATTGAGGTCTACCAGTCTGTTTGTCTGAACCTGCACGCATGAAATGTAGGGCCCCCAGGAAAGGGACGTCAGTACGAAATAATGTATCGAGTATGTAAGGCAAGATACTGAAAGTAAAACTGAACTGATAATATAATAACTGCAAGTAGATGGAAGTCAAAGTTAATTTGAAGAGATGCTTGCCTGTTGATACAGACTCAACTCTCTCAATATAGTAAAATAGATATTCGGTCTTATAAGGCTTGGTATATATATATATAAAACTGCTCTGCCGTAGTAGGCTCGCCCATAGGCACTCAGCCATACTAGGCTCTGTATCTCGACCAACTGGACTCGTTCATAGGCTCTCGACCACAGTAGGCTCGGTATATAACTTATCATTTGATCAGAGATTGCCTAATAGGGGCCTGCCCATCGATTATGGCAATGAAAATACTTTAATACTGTATATATAAACTCTCGACTCTCTTGACAAGAAGAAGGAAATACTTAATTGAATATGAAGTCCCCATAAGGAGAATATTGTAACTTATGATACTAGAAAATATATATAAATTCAGAAATATGAATTTCTCTTTATGCCTCGTTATAAAACTCGTGTAATTACAAGATTATGCAAAATGAAGGAAGAGCTTTACCTTAACATACTTGGAGTAAAAAATAATCCGTATGTTGTTCTTGGAAAAGGTTCCAATATACTCCTTTAGAACCGTAGAATTTTACGTTGCTATGATTTTTAGTAATTTCCGTTGGATTCCTCTTGGTTGCAAGATTTCACGTTGGTTAATGTAAGGTTGAGAATCTGGGTTGATGTGTTTGAAATGAGAACTTGAAAAGTGGCTAACGTTTTTTCCACCTTTGACTGTAGTGTTTTTGCTCTTGCAAATGTTAGGAATGAAGCTAATTAAAAATGACTAAAAGTCATTAGTTTGCCACCTAATTAAAAATTGTTAAGAGTCATTTCCTTAGGAACGTTAGTTTTTCCACCTAATTGAAAATTGTTAGGAGTCATTTCCTTAGGAAGGGCTTGCTGCCACGTAGGGATGGGTGAAAATTTTAATCTTTATCCACTTATTAGTTAATTAACTGTCACGATCCAAATTCGTCCTCCCTGAATTATTGTAACGGAACCTAGTCTCTACGACTAGGTATACTTAACAATTTACGAAAAAGAAAACAAAATACGGAAAAACTACTAAAAAATGATGCTAAACAAATATAGTAATGTTTAAGATGCCGCTCGGCATATACCAATACAAGAACAAAACTGAACAACTCCCAAAATTCGGAATCCCATGAATCACAAGTTACGAAGATGATAAAATGCTCTTACTCCGGAATGTCTAATTCAAAACAAAAGATAGAAGGGCTATCACTACAAGAGAGAATGGAAAGGGACTCCTCGATCTGCGAACGCGGCAGATATACCTCGAAGTCTCTGGAGAATCGCCTCGTCTCAAGGATAGTAGGGTTGAGTCGAAGTACCTAGATCTGCACACGAAAAATATGTGCAGGAAAGGGCATGAATACACCACAACGGTACCCAGTAAGTGCCAAGCCTAACCTCGATCGAGTAGTGACGAGGAAGGTCAAGGCCCTACCGGTCATATCCAATAATATATAAGGAAAAGAAGCAGTACTAAAGTAACACAGGGTAATAAGAGTAGCAACAACTACAACAGAAACAAAATAATCATAGAAGAAATACAGCTCAACATAGAGATAACAACCGGGGATCTCCCAGGATACCATCCTATAGTCCCCAAATGTAAATATCCAGTGGATCTCCCGGCTGTTGTCCTGTAGTCCAACTCATTGAGTGCGGGGATCTACCGGAATCATGATCTGTAGTCCAAAATATAAATACCCAGTACTGGAAGAATCTACGGGTATAGTCCCGTAGTTCCAATATAAATGTGTAGAGGGATATACCGGAATACAAATCCGTAGTCCCAAAGTAAACATGCAGGGGGATCTTTCCGGATATCGTTCCGTAGTCCCAAAGTAAATACACAGAAGTAACACGAAGAATATTCAATTCAGTCCAAATCCCATACGAAGGTAAATAAGTTTTTCTAACCTAGCATGATGCACAAAATTCAAATAAGGCAGTTGAGCAAGTAAAGCAATTAAGTCAATTAGACATGCTTCCCTAAGCTAACAGTAGGATTAAATTGCGCATAAACAGGAAAGAAAACATAGTTATAGTTACTTATTGAAAACAAGATTTTTAATAATTAGCGTATGTACGCACTCGTCACCTCACGTACATGGCATTTCATATATCAATAATACCAAATCCTAAGGGGAGTTCCCCATACAAGGTTAGGCAAGCCACTTAAAGAACCAGCTCAATCAACTTAATACCACATTCTTGCCATGAGTATCCGACTCCTAATGGCCCAAATCTATTCAAAGTAATTGCTTAATGTAAATATAACTTCAAGTAACTAATTCAACTAATTAATTCGAAGCTAATACGCAAAATTAGGAGAATCACCCAAAACACCCCCACCCCCATGTACCCACGCCTCAAAATCGGGTAGAATTTACAAATTCGGAATCCTCACTCTCTCACGAGTTTATATATACAGAAATTATTCCAATCCGACATCAAAATCATGATCAAAACTCCAAAATAAGGCCTAAGACCTTTTCCAAAATTTTTTCCAAAATTTTTTCCAAAATTTTACCCCAAATTCGAATTTAAAGGATAAATTTAAGCATAGATTCGTAGAAATTAATCAAAACTGAGTAAGAATTACTTACCCAAAACACCCATGTGATAATCTCTCCTAAAATCGCCAATCCCAAGCTCCTAAAGCAATTTCTAAGGTTTTGACACTAAACCCTTTTTTGCCATTTTTCTGACTAGTGGAACCGTATCTGCGGCTTTGGAACCGCACTTGCGGTCCCGCTTCTGCGGAGACTAAACCGTACCTACGACTTTTCATTAAACCAAAATTCCACACCTGCAACTCTCTTGCCGCACCTATGGTCGCGCAGGTGCGTTCCACTTCTCGCACTTGCGGCTTCTGAAGCCTAGGTCAAATTCCGCTTCTATGGTCACCAAGCCACTTCTGCGGCGCCGCACCTATAGTCCCACACACGAAAGTACGGTTATGAGAGGTTCAGCCAACTTCAGATTTCTCCTACGTCCAATTCAACTTTCGTTAAGCACTTGAAACTCACACGAGGCTCCCGGGACCTCAACCAAACATGCCAACCAGTCCTAAAACATCATAGGAACTTATTCCCACCCTCGAATTACATCAAACAACCCTAAAACCACAAATCACTCTCCAATCCAAGCCTAAGGATTCCCAAAACTTCCAAATTCCGCTTTCGATCAAAAAGTCTATCAAACCTCATCCGAATGACCTGATTTTGCACACACTTCACATTCAACACTACGTAGCTACTCCAACTTTCAGAATTCCATTCTGACCTCTAGATCAAAATCTCACTATCGAACCAGAACTTCAAAAATCCAACTTTCAGCATTTCAAGCCTAAATAAGCTACGGACCTCTAAAATACAATTCGAATACGCCCCTAAGCCCGAAATCACCCAACAAAGCTAACAGAACTAATGGAATTCCATTTCGAGGCCGTCTTCACACTGCTCCGACTACAGTCCAAATTCTAAAGTATAAGCTCTCACTTAGGGACTAAGTGTCCCAAAACTCTCTGAAACTCCAAACAAATCCTCCCATCAACTCACAATAGTAGAAACAAGCACGGGGAATGTAGTTACATCCTCCCCCTCTTAAAAAATTTGTTCATCCTTGAGGAGCATAGAGACATACCTGTAGTAGTGAAAAGATGAGGGTAACGGCTGCACATATCCTGCTCGGTCTCCCAAGCCGCCTTCTCTACCGGCTGACCCGCCACTGAAACTTCACTGATGCAATGTTCTTTGACCAAAACATTTGAATATGCCTGTCCAATATTTCCATTGGTTCCTCAACATAAGATAGATCATTGTCCAGCTGGACTGAACTGAAATCCTACACGTGCGACAAATCACTGTCGTACCTCCGGAGCATCGAAACATGACATATCGGATGAACTCCTGCCAAGTTGGGAGGTAAGGAAAGCTCATAGGCAACCTCCCCAACATGCTTTAGTATCTCAAAAGGACCAATAAACCTCGGACTCAACTTCCCTTTCTTCCCAAATCTCATAACACCCTTCATAGGCGAAACCCGAAGCAAGAGCCGCTCTCCAACCATGTAGGAAACACCATGAACCTTTCGGTCCGCATAGCTCGGAGTCTATCTTGAATCACTTTAACCTTCTCCAAAGCATTCTGTACCAAGACTGTGCCGAATAATCTAGCCTCGCCCGGCTCAAACTAGGGGATCTATACTGCCTACCATACAAGGCCTAATACGGTGCCATCTGAATGCTGGATTGATAGCTATTGTTGTAGGCGAACTCTGCCAATATCAAGAACTGATCCCAAGAACCTCCAAACTCCATTACACACACACGGATCATATCCTCGAGAATCTAAATAGTGTGCTCGGACTGTCCATCCATCTGGGGGTGAAATGGTGTACTCAACTCTAACCGAGTACCTAACTCATGTTGTACGGCCCTCCAGAACCGTGATGTGAACTAAGTACCTGTATCTGAAATGATGGAAACTGGAATTCCATACAGACGAACAATCTCCTGGATATAAATCTCCGCCAACCGCTCCAAAGAATAGGTAGTACACACAGGAATGAAGTGTGCGGACTTGGTTAGCCGATCCACAATTACCCAAATGGCATCGAACTTCCTCAAAGTCCGTGGGAGTCCAACTACGAAGTCCATGGTGATCCTCTCCCACTTTCACTCTGGAATCTCTATCTGCTGAAGCAACCCACCCGATTTCTAGTGCTTATACTTCACCTGCTAACAATTGAGGCACCGAGCTACAAACCCAACAATATCTTTTTTCATCCGCCTCCACCAATAGTGTTGTCTAAAATCCTGGCACATCTTCGTGGCACCCGGATGAATGGAATACCGCAAACTATGGGCCTCCTCTAGAATCAACTCCCGAAGCCCATCAATATTGGGTACAAAAACCCGACCATGCATCTTTAATGCCGTGTCATCACCAATAGTCACATCTCTGGCATCACCATACAGGACCTTATCCACGAGGACAAGCAAATGAGGGTCATCATACTGCGCTTCCTCATACAATCAAATAAAGAAGATCGAGAAACCATACAAGCAAGGACCCGACTGGGCTAGCTAAGGCCTGAACATCTATCTCCATAGGCCTCTCCGCTATATGTAAATAAGCCAAACTTCCCAAACTGTCTAGCTAAGGCCTAAACATCCATCGCCATGGGCCTCTCCGCTATGTGTAAATAAGACAAACTTCCCAAACTCTCTGCCCGGTGATTCAAAGCATCGGCCACCACATTAGCCTTGCCCGGGTGATACAAAATAGTGATATCATAGTCCTTCAGCAGCTCTAACGACCTCCTCTGGTGAAAATTAAGATCCTTCTACTTGAACAGATGCTGCAAACTCCGGTGATCAATATAAATCTCACAAGGCACACCATACAAATAATGACGCCAGATCTTCAAGGCGTGAACAATAGCAACTAACTCGAGATCATGGATATGATAATTCTTCTCATGTACCTTCAACTGTCTGGACACATAGGCAATCACCCTACTGTCCTGCATCAACACCGCTCCAAGGCCAATCCTCGAGGCATCACAATAGACAGTATAAGACCCCGAACCTATAGGCAATATCAAAACTGGGACTGTAGTCAAAGCTGTCTTGAGCTTCTGGAATTTCGCCTCACACTTTTCCATCCACTGGAACGGAGTACCCTTTTGGGTCAGCTTGGTCATATGTGCTGTAATAAATGAAAACCCTCAACAAATCAACAGTAATAACCCGCCAAACTAAGAAAACTACGGATCTTTGTAGCTGAGGATGGTCTGGGCCAACTCTATACTGCTTCCACTTTCTTCAGATCCACCTTTATCCCCTTATTCGACACCACATGACCCAAGAATACCACAGAATCCAACCAAAACTCATATTTCGAGAACTTTTCATATAACTTTTTTTTTCTCAAGGTCTGAAGCACTGTCCTCAGGTACTGCTCATGATCTTCCCGACTCCTGGAGTATACTAGAATATTATCAATAAAGACAATAATGAACGAGCCAAGATATGGCCGAAACACACTGTGCATCAAATGCATGAAGGCTGCTGGGACATTGGTCAGCCCAAATGACATAACAAGGAACTCGTAATGACCATACCGATTCCTGAAAGCGAACTTCAGGATATTTGGCTCCTGAATCTTTAACTGATGGTAACTTGAATGCAGGTCAGTCATAGAAAACACTCGCTCACTATGTAGTAGGTCAAACAAATCACTAATATGAGGCAAAGGATAACAGTTCTTCATTGTAACCCTGCTCAAATGGCGATAATCAATGCACATACGCATAGAACCATCCTTTTTCTTCACAAACAAGACAGGAGCACCCCAAGGTGATATACCGGGCTGAATAAAACCTTCATCAAGCAATTATTGTAACTAATCCTTCAACTTAGGAGGTGCCATAAGATACGAAGGAATAGAAATGGGTTGAGTGCCCGGCAATAGATCAATACCAAAATGAATATCTTTTTCAGGCTGCATGCCTGGAAGATCAGCTGGGAACACATCAGAGAAATCTTGTACTATTGGGACTGAATCAACTATAAGGGTATCAATACCGACATCTCTCACATAAGCTAGATACGCATCACAACCCTTCTCAACCATATGTTGAGCCTTAAGGAATGAAATAACTCTACTGGAGGTATGATCTAAGGCACCCCTCCACTCTACTCACGGTACACCTCGCATAGCTAGCGTCACAATTTTGGCGTGACAATCAAGAATAGCATAATGTGGCGACAACAGGTCCATGACCAAGATAACATCAATATCTTCCATTCTGAATAATAATAAATTGGCTCTGGTCTCAAACCACTAAGAGTAACCAAACACGACCGATAAAGGCGGTCCACAACAAGATAATCTCCCACGGGAGTAGAAACATAAATAGAGAAACTCAAAGAATCCCGAGATACACCCAAATGCGGGGCAAAATAAGAATACACATAAGAATAGGTGGATCCTAGATCGAATAAAATCGATGCATCTCTATGACAAGCCAGGACAATACCTGTAATGACATAATCGGAGGCGACAACCTCGGTACGGGCATGAAGGGCATAATATCTGGCCTGGCCTCCTCCTCTAGGGTGACCTCTACCTCTCTGACCTCCACCTCTAGCTAGCTGAGCAGGTGGGGTAGCAACTGTTGCTATAGTCATAGCCTGAGAACACAGCGGGGCACGTTGTGTCTGAGAAGTCTGTGGAGGTGCATCCCTCCTAAGTTTGGGGCAATCCCTCACCATTGTGATGACCCAAAGGGTCATCACCTATTACCTCATTCGTACTGTGCTTCCGAGGCCTTGAAAACCTCAATTTTACTTGCCTCGACTTGCGTACGCAGTCCGAGCATATAGCCGAAAAACTTAAAAATGAATTCTGTGTGAAAAATGATGAATTTTGATATTAATATGATTAAAGTTGACTTTGGTCAACATTTTGGGTAAACGGACTCGGACCCGAGATTGGACGGTCCCAGAAGGTCCATAGAAAAATATGGGACTCGGGCATATGGCCGGAGTCGAATTTCGAGGTCTAGAACCTGAGTAAAAGAATTTTTCTGTGTAATTGTTTTTCTAAAATTATTAAGAAAAATGGAAATAAAAATTGATTAAAAAAATATGGTATTGGGCTCGTATTTTGGTTTCGACGCCCGGAGCAAGTCTTAAATATGTGTTAAGCACTTTCTGTAAAGTTTGGTCAAAAATTTGAAGTTTATGAAGTTAGAATGAAAAATGAGGAATTTAAGGTTTGATTCATTGATTTTGATGTTATTTTGGCGATTTGATCGCACAGATAAGTTCGTAGGATGTTGTCGAGTTAGTGTGTGTGATTGGTTGGGAGCCCCGAGGGCTCGGGAGTGATTCGGAGGTGGTTCGGGGTGTTTTGAACTTAGTGGAAATTGCAGAAAATGCTCAGTTCTGATATCTGGTGCGTTGTTCTATGCGATCGCATAGCTTCTCCCGCGATCGCATAGTGTAAATTTCAAGAGCCTAAAATTGTTCTATGCGATCGCATTGTCCCCCTCGCGATCGCGTAGAACATTTTCCTTGCCCAGTTGCATTTACTCTATGCGTTTCAACTTGTCTTTCGCGATCGCATTGCCTTACTCCCTCTACCCTATGAGATCGCATTGACTTCTCCGCGATTGCATAGGGCATTTTTGCTCTGCGATTTTTAAAGCTCAAAAATAGACCAGTGACGGGATTATTCCCAAGTTTCACACGAGCTCTTCTTCCCCACAACCCATAAGCAATTTTTAGAGCTATTCTTCACCAAAGCTTCTTGGCTAAGTATTATCTAACTCGTTTTCTTCATTTTGTATCATCATTTATCAAATTCCTAGACCTAAATCATGAAATCAAAGTAGGAAATTAAGAGTTTTGGGTAAAGTTAGGGTTCTGAGAATTTTGGGTGATGCAACCTCAATTTGGGGTCGAATCTTAAAATAAATTGCATATTTGAACTCATGGGGTTATGGGTGATTGGGTTTTGGTCAGAGCCTCGTGTTTAGACCATATGGGCCCGGTGTCGAATTTTGGTATTTTTGGAAGAATGCTAGAAAATTCATATATAGGCTATGGGGTGTTGCCATTGAGTCTTTATTGATATTATTGAATTAATTATGCCTAGATATCATTGTTTCGGAGTCGGATTGTAGAGGAAAGGCAGTATTTGAGGATTGATTGCTATTCTTTGGAGCATTCGAGGTAAGTGTTTGATCTAACTTTGGCTTGAGGGAATAGGATTAGAATATTAATTGCTAATTGCTAAATGTTGAGTACGGTGTATAGGCATGGTGACAAGTGTCTGTACACCGACGTCTAGCATGACCGTGAGTCCTTATTGTGCTTATTCTGGTTTTGTTGTGACTCTTTCTTGTTACATTGGTGAACTCTATATAATCTAAAGAGTATGAGAGAGAAATTTATGACTTGTAAACTCTTTGGAGCGCTAGCTTGAATGATAAGTAACTATTGAGTGAGAAACAAAAGAAAGAGAAAGAGATGTGATTATTCCCTTGCTGGGCTGTTTACGTACTTTAATTATCTCCCTCGCCGGGATGTGAAAGTTATTGCTATTGTTCCCTTGCCGGGATTTGACTATTTACTTGTGTTTTCCCTTGTCGGGATATCTATTACTTTTGTCTATCCCCTCGCCCCCATTGTTTGTGATTGTTGTTTGGGTGAGGTTGAGTGATAAAGCACGATGGGTGATGTCGTGCACGATTGTTTTGATTATTAATGCACGAAGGAACATTCCATGCCATGCTTTGATTATTGATGCACGAAGGAACATTCCGTGCCCTGTTTTGATTATTAATGCACGAAGGAACATTCCGTGCTATATTTTGATTATTAATGCATGAAGGAATATTCCGTGCCATGTTTTGATTATTAATGCACGAAGGAACATTCCGTGCCATGTTTTGATTATTAATGCACGAAGGAACATTCCGTGCCATGTTTTGATTATTAATGCACGAATGAAAATTTCGTGCCATGTTTTGATTATTAATGCATGAAGGAACATTCCGTGCCATGTTTTGATTATTAATGCACGAAGGAACATTCCGTGCCATGCCTTGATTATTAATGCACGAAGGAACATTTTGTGCCATGTTTGATTATTAATGCACGAAGGGACATTCCATGCCATGTTTGCTTTATTTCTCTCATTGACTTTGTAGTTGTACCGTTTCATTCCTTATTTATTTACCTTTTTATTCTAAACTGCTACAGCCCCTACAACATGCTCTCCTCCCTCTTGACTTGTTAAGTTTCTGTTTTCTCTTCTATTGCATGTGTGTGTGTATATATATATATATATTTGAACTGCACAGGTTTTATTTTGTATTCGGGTCTAGCCTCGTCACTATTTCGCCGGGGTTAGGTTAGGCACTTACCATCACATGGGGTCGGTTGTGCTGATGCTACACTCTGTGCATCTTTTTGCACAGATCCAGGTGTTGGAGCAGCATTTGAGTAGCAGTAGCATTTTGGGAGCGAGCTTCCAGTCCAGGGACATTCGAGGTAGCCTTGCTGACGTCCCAGGCCCGGAGTCCTTTCTATTTCATCCAGTTTGTTATTATTGTACCGTAGCAGACAGTTCTATGCATCATTCGAACCTTGTATTTAGCATTCTCTAGACGTCCGTGAGTATTGTGACACCAGTCTTGGGTAGAGGATTTGTTAAACTTCCGCATTTCTTTCAGTAAATTATATTTGAGACTTCCGCTTTATTGTTAAATACTTTATTGTTGTTAATATTGTCGATGTTCGCTAAAGAGGTATTTGATAATTGGCTTGTGTAGCTCCCATTAGAAGGCGCCATCATGACTCCCGAGAGTGGGAAATCCGGGTTGTGACAACCATATGGGTGTGTGTCACCATACTCAAAACAAGTTCTAGAAGGACATTTCGATTGTGACTGGCTCGGGCCAAGTCTGCTGGACTAACCATTGAAAGCACCCTGTGCAGGAGGGCACTAGATACTGGAGGTGCTTAATAAGACTCCTGAGGCCTAGGAGAAGCTGGAATACCACTGGCTGCTGAAAGAGCTGAATGAACGGGGTAACTCATATAACCCCTACCATGACAAACTGCAGATAAACCGGGGGAACCAGAATAATGGCCCGACTCTCAAGACCTCTTGGCCTCTATCTCCTCTCTATCTCGAGCATGAATACCCTCCACTCTCCTAACAATGCTCACCATTTGCTGATAAAAAATATCCATCTCTAACTCGCGAGACATTCTAGACCTGATGTTGGGAATGAACCCCCCAATAAACCGGCTAACCCTCTCGCGAACCGTAGAAACCAAAGCTGGTGCATGTCTAGCCAAGCTGGTGAAACGGATAGCATACTCCGAGACAGTCATAGTACCCTATCGCAAATGCTCAAACTCTGCGTGTCATGCGTCCCTGAGGCTCTAAGTAACATACTCTCTTAGGAATATATATGAAAACTAAGTCCAAGTCAGGGATGTTACCTCATCCGGACTATCTAAGTCATAAGTAATCAACCACTCATAGGCGACTCCTCAAAGCTGGAAGGTAGTGAAGGAAAGCCCGCTCAATCCTGATATATCCATGGTACGGAGTATACAGCAGCACTCCTCTAGGAATCCCAGAGCATCATTTGATGCTAGACTACTGAATAAATGAGGCTTATACTTCTTGAACTCTCAAGCCTTCGTTTCTCATCCTCAGAAGCTGATGCCTTGTCCTCGGGCTGATATGGGGCTACAGGCAGTACATGAATAATCTCTGGGACCTGATCAACATGCATTCTCTGCTCAAGAGTGCAGGCTGCGGGAGTCTATGCTCCTCCCCCAGCTTCAGATATTGCTGCAACAAGGGAAGAAACCCTGCCTGAGCTAGAGCGGTATACAAGTTCATGAACTGTGCAAGAGTCTCTGAAGAGCTGGAGTAGTAGTAGCAGTAGGTGTCTCAACACGTGCGAGTGCTCTGGCTGCACCACGTGCGCGTCCCTGGCTTTTACCCGGACCTCGACCTCCGATGGCTCCAATAGGGGGCGCGGGTGCCTGATCATCTCTGGTAGCACGTGTCCTCATCAAATATGAGAGAATAAAAGATAGATGTTTAGAATTGTGATATAAAAATCTCGTACAACAAGGAAATTAATGAAATGAAATTTTCCTAATAGTTACATAGCCTTTCGTAGATAAGTACACATGCCTCCGTATCGATTCACGAGACTCTAATAAACTGGCTTGTGATTTATGACTCCTATAAACCTAGAGCTTTGATACCAACTTGTCACGACCCAAGTTCGTCCTCCATGAACTGTTGTGATGGCACCTAGTCTCTACGACTAGGTAAGCCTAACAATTTACGAAAAAGAAAACAAAATACGAAAAGACTAATAAAAATCGATGATAAACAAGTATAGGAGTGTTTAAGATGCCGCTTGACATATACCAATACAAGATCTCAAAATTGAAAAACTACCAAAACCTGAAATCCCATGAATCACAAGCTACGAATACGATAAAATGCTCTAACTCCGGAATGTCTAAATCAAAAGAAAAGATAGAAGGGCTATCACTACAAGAGAGAATAGAAAGGGACTCCTCGATCTGCAGACATGGTATATATACCTCGAAGTCTCTGGAGAATATCCTCACCTTAAGGCTGAGTCAAAGTACCTAGATCTGTACACAAAAAATATGTGCAGAAAAGGGCATTACACCACAGCGGTACCCAGTAAGTGTCAAGCCTAACCTTGATCCAGTGGTGTTCATATACAATAATATATAAGGAAAAGAAGTAGTATTAAAATAACACAGGGTAATAAGAGTAGCAACAACTACAACAGAGAAAAAATAATCATAGAAGGAATACAACTCAGCGTAGAGATAACAACCGGGGATCTCCTAGGATACCGGCCTGTAGTCCCCAAATGTTAATATCCAATGGATCTTCGGGGTGTCGTCCCGTAGTCCAACTCATAATGCGTGAGCATTTACCAGAATCCCGATCCGTAGTCCCAAATGTAAATACCCAGTTGGGTGAATCTACCGGGTGCAGTTCTATAGCTCCAATATAAATATGTAGGGGATCTAGCGGAATACAAATCCGTAGTCCCAAAGTAAACATGCATGGGGATCTCCAGGGATACCGTCCCGTAGTCCCAAAATAAACACACAGCAGCAACATGAAGAATGTTCAATTCAGTCCAAATTCCATACCAAGATAAACAAGTATTTCTAGCCTAGCATGATGCACATAATTCAAATAAAGCAGTTGAGCAAGTAAAGCAACTAGTCAATTAGACATGTTTCCCTAAGCTAACAGTAGGATTAAATTGCAGGTAGCATAAACAGGAAAGAAAACACAGTTATATTTACTTAATAAAAATAATAGTTTCAACAATTAGCATATGTATGCACTCGTCACCTCACGTACAAGGCATTTCTTATATCAACAATACAAAATCCTAAGGGGAGTTCCCCCATACAAGGTTAGGCAAGCCACTTACATCGAACCAACTCAATACCACGCTCTTGCCATGAGTATCCGACTCCAAATGGCCCGAATCTATACAAAGTAATTGCATAATATAAATATAACTTCAAGTAAGTAATTCAACTAATTAATTCGAAGCTAACACACAAAATTTGGAAAATCGCCCCAAAAGCCCCCCAGGGCCACGTCTCGGAATTGGGTAGAATTTAGAAATTTAGAATCCTCACTCTCTCACGAGTTCATATATACAGAAATTACTCCAATATGACATCAAAATCTTGATCAGAACTCCAAAATTAGGCCTAAGAACTTTTCTAATTTTTCTCCAAATTTTCACCCCAAATTTGAATTTAAAGGATGAATGTAAGCATAAATTCGTGGAAATTAATCAAAATCGAGTAAGAATTACTTACCCAAAATACCTAGGTAAAATTCTCTCCCAAAATCGCCAATCCCAAGGTCCCAAATTAATTTCTAAGGTTTTGAGACGAAAACCTCGTTTCTGCCCTTTTTCTGACCAGTGGAACCGCATCTGTGGCTCTGGGTGTGGTCCCGCTTCTGCGGAGACTAAGCAGCACCTGCGACTTTTCATTAAACCAAAATTCCGCATCTGCAACTCCCTTACTGCACCTATGGTCGCTCAGGTGTGTTCCACTTCTCGCACATGTGGCTTCTAGAGTTTGGGCCAAATTTTGCTTCTGTGGTCACCAAACCGACGCATTTGCAGTCCCACACACGTAGGTGTGGTTATGACAGGTTCAACCAACTTCAAATTTCTCCCAAGTCCAATTCAACTTTCGTTAAGCACCCAAAACTCATCTGAGGTCCTCGGGACCTCAATCAAACATGCCAGCGAGTCCTAAAACATCAACAAATCACATCAAATAATGCTAAAACCACAAATCACTCTCCAATCCAAGCCTAGGGATTCCCAAAACTTTCAAATTTTTCTTTCGATCAAAAAGTCTACCAAACCTCGTCCGAATGACCTAAAATTTTGCACACACATTATATTCAACACTACGGAGCTACTCCAACTCTCGGAATTCCATTCCAACCCCTAGCCCAAAATCTCACTATTGAACCGGAACTTCAAAAATTCAACTTTCGACATTTCAAGCCTAAATAGGCTACAGACTTCCAAAACACAATCCGAACACGCCTCTAAGCCCAGAATCACCCAATGGAGCTAACGGAACCAAAAAAAATTCTATTCCAAGGTTGTCTTCACACAATTCCGACTACAGCCCAAATTTTAAAGCTTAAGCTCTCACTTAGGGACTAAGTGTCCCAAAACTCTTCGAAACTCCAAACATTCCTCCCAACAACTCACAATAGTAGAAACAAACGCAGGGAATGTAGTTAATAGGGGATCGGGGCGTTAATTCTTATCACGACCGGTCAGGTCATTACATTAACTTGGTAATATCCCGTTATCCGGTAATTAATCAATTACCCGTGTAATTAAGAATTATCTCAACTTACTTAAAATTTTACTTATTTTTAATACACTTTATACATTATACTATCATGGTAATATGGTACATTGTATGGTACTAGTCTATAAATAGTGGGTATTATCGCTCGGCCCGTATTTTATCCCAACATGCCAAACTTGGATGAAAATTCATTTTCTTTGACTTGATTCCCCTCTCACCTTTACGAATTTACTCATCACTTGTTTGAAATAACATAATCCTTATAATCTCCAAATAATTTTTTCCGTGGACTAAATTACCTTACGACAAATTCAACGTACAATACTATAGGGTGTAACATCATCGTAATATAATACTACAGGATGAAACATAGACGTAATATTGAGGGGCGTAATAATTAGTACATGTTCTTACCAAACCCTTTTTTCTATTTCTGGTCACCTTGAACCTGTTCTATCATCTTCCCATGACTAAGTGATAGTATCTTCTTTTATCCACAACTTTTTGCTATACCTGTTATAAACATTATTCCAAGTTGTAGAAGGAAATTCTTGTAAGCTTTCGTTAAGTCTCCTCGTGTCTTCTGAGCTTTTTTCATTTAGGTTACTTGCAAACTCCATGGCCGCCCAATTATCAGGTACACGCGGTAGATCATTCTTTCACGCTGAAATCTATCCACAAATTTCCTGAGTAGCTCCGTATCTCCCTATTTTATTTTGAAAATGTCTTCATCCTCTTTTTAACTTTTGAGCTCCTGATTGTACTTTTATAAATGAGTCTGCAAGCTCACCAAAAGAATCAATAGAATTTTTAGGTAAAAGAGAATACCATGTTAGTTCTCATTTGGTGAGTGTTTCGCCAAATATTTTGACCGGCAGTGGCTCAATTTGCTGTTTGGTTAAGTCGTTGCCTTTCACGACAGTTGTAAACGCAGTTACATGATCTCGTGGGTCATTTGTTCCATCATACTTCGGAATATCGGGCATCTTAAACTTTTTTTCAATCGGCAAAGGAGTGGCACTTGATTTCCAGGGCTGTTGAGAATATTTATCAATATCCACTCCTTTAATCACGGGTGGCACACCAGGTATCTGCTCTAGCGATCATTCTTCTCCTTTAGCTGCTTCTGCAAAGTTAGTACTAAACTCTGTAAATCAGAATTATTCACTGTACCCGACCTTCCATCGCGAGATTCGCTAGGAGTTCCTCCACTGCCTAGGAGTGTGCATTCGAATTGGTTTATCGATAAACAGAATCAATTATTTGTTATCGGTTTATCGATTTCGATTTTGATTTCAAATTTTCCTTATCAAGTTATCGATTTCGATTTCGATTTTGTCCTCTTCGGTTATCGGTTTATCGATAAACCGATAAGATATACTAAAAAGATAAATATACCCTTATTCTAAAATACCCTTTCCTTTACCCTAACTCCCTAAGTCCCTAACCCTATTATTTTCTCTACCCTTATTCTTCACTCTTCAGCGCTGCTTTTGCCAAGATTCATTACAACCAACGACTTTGCAAGATAATAGCTCAAGTCTTGCTCTTCCATCTGTTGTTTAACTGATTCAAGGTATCTTCAAAATTTTGAATCTGTTGATTCAAGCTGAACCTTTCTCCCTAGTGAAAAAAACTTCTAATGTTATAAGCAATAGGAGAAGAATTCATTTACGCTTTCTTTTTGAATTTTAAGAATTTTGACGAGCGTAGATCATCACCTTTCATACGTACCAAATATTTTCATCATCACTCTATCATCTTGTTTAAAATTTCATTACAATTAGTAGCAGGCCATATGAAGTGTAGGTTAGAAACCTAGAAGATATAATAATTAGCCTATTACAATTAATTGAACTACATTCTGTAGTAAAGATTCTTTTGTTTCTTTTTTTAACTATTGCAGTGGATATAATTTATAGCATGTTTTTTTCAAGAGCTTTTCAATTGTGTTGGGAATCAGCCTTTAGCTTATTGGTGTAATCGATAACCGAATCGATAAGTCCCAAAAATCGAAAAAATCGAAACCTTATTGAAACGGTAACGATAAGCATATGTACAAATCAATAAGTAACTATCGATAAGGGTCAAAATCGAATGCACATCTCTACCACTGCTTGAATTAGCAAGTCCCGAGCATGGGTTCTCTATGATTGCGGTATTGTTTGGAGGTGGAGTTGGTGGTACAGTTGATAATACACTAACGAAAGCTTGGAGAGCATTGTTGACGTGTTCTTAGTTGCTTCAATGTATCTCTAGCAGCTTGATCTTCCCCTTGTTGATTATTCACATGTGATGTTGATCTTTCAGGTGATCCTTCTCGGGAGTGTTGAGGAGAATTCTGGGGTGAAGGGATTGAAGTTTTATCCTCTTGTTGATTTTGTTGGTTCGGTTGGTTTTGTTAGTTGTTGTCATTGACAGTCGACATGATGATTTGAAAAAAAAATGAATTTGGAAATTAAAAATATTATTAGTTTTCCGGTAACGGAACCAATTTGTTTAACTAAAAAATGTATCTTTCGGTTAAAGCGTATTTTTAGAAGAATTCGGGTTACTAATAACCAATAATTTCGTAGTTTCTCAATTATATGAAAGTAAAAGAACAAGAATAAGTAAGGAAATAACTTATTGCAAAGTCAATATAGTGAAAAGCAGAATAGTAAAGTGAATATATTTCAATATTGTCTCAAATATCTTTACAAATAAAATTCTCTTCCGTTATATAGGAATTTACAAATATAACATTTCCTCCCTTTTATGGCCAAATAATTAGATTCATTAATGACATTAATGAATCGTTATAATTGGCAATCGTAATTGTTTATGGAGATTCTGTAACGGTTCCAATTCTTCTTCCTTATTAATTAGAGGTTCGTGAATCTTCCCCTTCTTACTGTCTTGATTCATTCCGCCCATGTTTATTGAATGATTTAAACTCGAGCAACTGCATCTCTTCATCTTATGAGTGATTTGCTCGTACCTCTTACAGCTCGTGCATCTTCTGATGCAATATTCCAGTTGTCACCTTCTTAGTGATCCACGTATTATGCCTTATCAGCCACACATAATTTCATGTGTTATATTTATTTTTTACTAGTACATATTATCCGCAGGTTAACTCGTTTTTATCCGTAATCAATACGGGTCGGGTCGAATAATTTATCCATTTTATATTACTCGTTTTCGACCCACCTATATCTGATCCGACCCGTTCGTTTGCAACCTCTGCCAGGGTATATGGAGGAAAATGTGCCTCATTTCTAGTATCTGCAGCTAAAGAAACCAGCCAAAGTCATATATCCATTTGCCTAGCTTGGAGTACGTCGTAAAATATACGGCAAATGAAAGGTATATTGGTGGTTGGCGGGGCTATGGAATTTAGGGAGCCATGATAGAGGACGTGAACTTGCTCATTCATACGTGTTCTTTTTCATTTTTCTTAAACCTTATATTAAAGCTATAAGAAAGTTAAGATTCCATATTAATAGCAGATATGTCTTATTATGACTGCAGTTTTTTCCTTTCCGAAATTTGCATCATCATAATGATTAATGTATATATGTATTTCATTGATTCTTTGACGTATAATAAAATAGGAAAACATTCCTACATTGTAAATGTAATAAGTACACAAAAGTTTGATCCAATCGTAGGTGCGAATTAAGAATTTAAAATTTTATGGGTTTAACCTTTAATGTTTGTTAGAATTGAACTTATTATATTTTTTAAAATTATAAATTCATATTTATACTTTGTTATAAGTATAATAAATTTTTATATATAAATTTATTGTCACGATCCAATCCTCGAACCCGATTGTGATAGCGCCTTTCATTAAGACAAGGCCAGCCAAACCAAAATGAACACCTCTTTTTAACAATTAATTATCATAAATAATTCTAAAACATGATTAAAATAACCATAATTTGCGAAAAATAGTGATAATAACAAAGGGAACCTTCCCGTCACAGCCTAAACCGGAGTGTCACAAGTCATGAGCTACTACTGAATCTGATACAAGTCTACAAAGTATGGAATCCGATGTAATAGTCTGAAGAAAACATAGATAATAAAGGATAAGAGAGGCACGGGGGCTGCGGACGCCAACAGCTACCTCGTAGTCTCCGGATCACTGCCTGATCTGGAAGGGTCAGCACTCAGGAATGGACTCTGCGATGCCTGAATCTACACACATGGTGCATGGAGTAATGTGAATACTCCGACCTAGTGAGTAATAATTATAAATAATGACTGAAAGCATGAAATCACGTAAAGGCACAAGGCAATTCTATATCAAGCAGTAAAATCACTTAAGGCAGTAAAACAGTGAAGAATCAAATGAAATCTCTTTTAAGAACATGTAAAATAGGTAATTTAACAGGTAAAGTAACAAGTAGAAATCCGCCCCTCGGGCTCAGTATCAATCTCTCAGAATAGTATCAGACCCTTGGGCTCACTCTTAGTATAATATCAGCCCCTCTGCTCACTCTCAAATCATATGGGTACCCGCGCTCACTGTGGATGTGCAGACTCCGGAGGGGCCCCCTTACAACCCAAGCGCTATATCAAGCCACCTCGTGGCATCATCACTCGGTATTCGGCCTCACATCACTCGGCATTCGGCCTCACATCACTCAAGCCACCTCGTGGCATATAAAGTATCTCAGGCCCTCGACCTCATATCACTCAACATATCCTCACATATAGCCCTCAGCCTCACTCAGTCCGAAAATCATCACAAGCCCATCGGGCATTTGTGAAACAGTAGTCCTCAGCCCAAGACATCATTTAGAAATATCATTTAAGTTTCAAATCTGAGTAAAAGTGGCTGAGTTTGTAAACAATAGGTATCCACAGGACTGAGTTCAAATACCAGTCAAAAATAGTGAGGAAACAGTGATAGAAACTCTCTGAAGGGTTCAAATAATTGGCACGAAGCCCAAATATGGCAATCAACCCAAATCATGATGATAGCAAATAAGTATCAATCAAATAAGCGGTAAAAACATTAATCGGGACGGACCAAGTCACAATACCCAGTAGAAAACGACCCCACACTCATCATCAAGTGCGTATCTGATCTCAATACAGCACCACGATGTGCAATCCGGGGTTTCAAACCCTCAGGACATCATTTACAATCACTACTCACCTCGAACCGGCCAAAACTCTAGCTCGCGACGCCTTTGCCCCTATAATCGGCCTCCACGCGCGTCGAATCTATCCAAAATTAGAACGAATACATCATAATATGCTAAGGGAACAAAACCCAAGCGAAAACAATCGAAAAATATCAAAAATATCAAAAATTCCAAAATTAGCAAAATCCGAGCCCCGGGCCCGCTTCTCAAAATTCAAAAATTTTCATATCAACGGATTTCTTATCCTTCCACGAGTTCATACATATAAATAACACCAAAATCGGAGTCCAAATGACCCCTCAAATCCCAAATTAAAATTCCAAAATCTCAAGCCCTAGTTCTTCCATTTTTAGTTAAATTTTCATGAATTTCTAGGTTTCACAATAGAATCACATTTTTGGTTCATAAGACTTACCTCCAATCAATCATCCTTGAACCCCTCTTCAATTTTCCTCAAAGAGCTCTCAAAATACTCAGCTATGGTGGAAAAATGATTCAAAATCGCGGATAAAATGTTTATAAACTTTCTGCCCAGCTTCTAAACTTCCTTCATCGCGATAGCGACCTCTGCCCCGCGATCGCGAAGCACATTTTTATTTCTCCCAAAATTAACCCTACGCGAATGCGACTCTCTCAGCGCGAACGCGATGCTTTAGACTTTATACACCTACACGAAAGCGATTACACATCCGCGAACGCGAAGAACACCGCTCCTGGACCCTTCACGCTCAACAACCATCACACGAACGCAAAGGACCCTCTTCCTGCCTTATGCGAACGTGAGGCCTCAATCGCGAACGCGAAGGACAATTTCACACCAAAAATCTTTCTAAGCGATCACGACTCAATCCATGCGATCGCGAAGGCTTAAAACCTGTAACACCTGATCTGCAATTCCTGCAACTCTTAAAAGCCAAAAATGGTCCAATTGACCATCCGAAACTCACCCGAGGCCCCCAGGACCTCAACCAAAAGCACCAACACGTCCTAAAACCTCATTCAAACTTGTTCCAATTATCAAAATACCTCAAACAACACCAAATCCATCAATTCCTATCGAATTCAAGCCTAAGTTTTCTAAAAACATCTGAAATACGCTTTTGATAAAAAATCCAACCAAACCACGTTCGAATGACCTAAAATTTTGCATACACATCCAAAATCACATAACGAAGCTACAGCAACTCTCAAAATTCCATTCCGACCCTCGGATCCAAATCTCACCTACCAATTGGATATCGCCAAAATACTAACTTCGCCAATTCAAGCCTAATTCTATACCAAACCTCCAAACCCAATTCCGATCACACTCCTAAGTCACAAATCACCTCCCGAAGCTAACTGAACCATCGGAACTTGCATCCGAGTCCTCTAACTCATAAGTAAACATCAGGTTGACTTTTAAACCTTCTTAAAATAGACTAAGTGACTCATTTCTTACCAAATCCAATCCGTACATAAACTAAACAACTTGATCACACAAAACACGGATAACGAAGCATAAAGAAGAAAAATGGGAGAAACAGAGCGGTAACTCATGAGACGACTGGTCGGGTCGTCACATCCTCCCCAACTTAAACAAATGTTTGTCCTCGAACGAGTTAAGAAACATACCTAAAGCCTCAAATAGGTGAGGATATCTACTCCATATCTCACGCTCGGTCTCCTAGGTAGCTTCCTCCATGGGCCGAACTCTCTACTGCACCTTCACTGATGCTACATCCTTTGACCTAAACTTTCGAACCTGACGCTCTAAAATGGCTGCTAGCTCTACATCATATGTCAAATCACCCTCCAACTAAACCGTACTGAAATCCAGAACATAGGACGGGTCTATAATTTACTTCTCAAGCATAGAAACATGGAAAACTGGATGCACATTCGACAAGCTATATGGCAGGGCAAGCTCATAAGCCACCTCCCCGATCCTCCGAAGTACCTCAAAAAGGCCCAATAAATCGCGGACTCAACTTTCCTTTCTTTCCAAATCTCATAACACCCTTCGTGGGTGAAACCTTCAGCAGGACCTTCTCACCCACCATGTAGGATACATCTCGAACCTTCCTGTACGCATAACTCTTCTGCTTCGACTGCGCCGTACGGAGTATCTCCTGAATTACCTTCACTTTATCTAAAGCATCCTGAACCAAATCTATCCCCAATAGATTAGCCTCACCGGGCTCGAACTAACCAACCAGATATCTACACCACCTCCTGTACAAAGCTTTATATGGAGCCATCTGAATACTCGACTGGTAGCTGTTGTTGTAGGAAAACTTTGCAAGTGGCAAAAACCGATTCCATAACCCTCCGAAATCAATAATATAGGTGCGTAACATATCCTCCAATATCTGAATAGTGCGCTTGGATTGTCCGTCCGTCTGAGGGTGAAAAGCTGTGCTCAACTGCACCTGGGTACCCACCTCTCACTGAACAGACTTCCAAAACTAGGAAGTGAACTGAGTGCCCCGATCTGATATGATAGAAACTGGGAAACCATGCAACCGAACAATCTCCCGAATATATGTCTCTGCCAGCCGCTCTGAAGAATAAGTAGTACTAATAGGAATGAAGTGCGCAGACTTGGTCAGCTTGTCTACAATCACCCAAATAGCATCGAACTTCTTCAAAGTCCGTGGAAGTCCGGTAACGAAATCCATAGTGATCCTCTCCCAATTCCACTCGGGGATAACTAGGGGTGGGCATCGGTCGGTTCGGTTCGGTTTTGGAAATTATCGATTTTGCCTATCGGTTATCGGTTTACAAATATCATAACCCGATAACCAAACCGATAAGATATTAGTTATCAGTTATCGGCTTATCGGTTATTGATCATTATCGGTTCAGTTATCGGTTTACCCGATAAGATAAAACTAAAATTAAAAGTGTTGAACGCTGAATATTAAAAGTGTTGAATGCTGAAAATTAAAAGTGCTTTGAAAATTAAAGCACCATATTATTCACCAAATTAAAATCAATTTACAAAAGTACTGCTAGTACCGAGTTTGTATAATAGGCAAAACCAATATTTACAATACCAATGGAAATAATAGGCACTACCAACCATACTGCTAACCGAGTTTGTTGCCTAGCTATTTTCAATACAAACTCGGTTAGCAAACAGAAAACAAGTGAGGTACTATAGGCACTGCTATAACGAAGAAAGAAACTTCAGAGTACTTTCAACAGAAAACAGAAAACTACAACAGTACTGCTTTCAATCCAGCTGCTAGCCTGTTATAACGACATAGGCACTGCTATAACGACACAGCTGCTATAATAACTATAACACCCATAATCCAAAAAAAGAAAGAGCAACACCCATAACAATTTTAAAGCTGCTATATATGACACAGCTGAGTACAACTACAGCTAACAACAAACATGTGAAATAGCTTCTTACTTTCCACCATCTATCATCACCTTCTTCAATCCTTGCATAGTGACTCCAAAAATGTGAAATAGCTTTGAGACAACAAAGTCGAGGCATGGTTACACCTATTAAACATAAAAATAAAATATATTAAGTCAAGTAATATTTGTAATCATACAATGTGTTATATAAGTTGAATAATTAACTTACCAAAGTTTAACTTACAACTATCTAAGATTCTACACATCATCATCGCAGGATTCGTTTCCAAGATTGGCAAAATCTATGAAAATATATATATTAACAAGTCAAACAACAAAAATATTAAATAAACTATTTATAAAAATAATATACAATCAAACAAATTAAAATATTGCTACCTTGTTCTAGTTGCTCGAGAACATCTAAATCTTCCTCAACACTTACAGGTAATGGCTCACTTCGAAGCCAATCTTGAAGGCACACTAGAACTTCCACCAATTTAGGAGTCAATGAACTCCTAAATGAATCAAGAATACGCCCTCCAGTGCTAAATGCACATTCAGATGCAACACTTGAAATAGGAATAGATAACACATCCCGAGCCATCTCAGCAAGAATGGGGAATCCAGGTGAGTTTACTTTCCACCAAAGCAATATATTACCATCTGCTATTTTATTTTCAACTTCTTCTGTAAGATATTTTTCCAATTCTGATTTAGAATCTGAACTTCCAATCCCATCTTTATGTCTTTTTAATTCTTCAAAGAAAGAACCAAAAGATCCAGTTGAAGCTTCCATTGTGTCCAATGAAGAGTTAGATAAACATGAAGAAGGACGACAACCTTTATCTTTTGAATGATACTTTACATACTCATCAAAAAATGAAGTCATGTATGTATGCACTGCCTTCGCATTGATTGGCCCTTTCTCTTCAAATATCTTCGCAAGTGCAAAACTAATAGAATAAAACTTGTACCGAGGATCCAAAACACATGAAATGAAAATCATTTTGTTCATTTTTTCTGGATCACCCCAATACTTATCAAATTTCTCCTTCATCTTCTTTGCCATTGAACCCAAAAGAACATCTTCATTTAATATCAATTGTTTCAAGTAAACAGCAACTTCACAAATTTCAAGAAAATGATGATTTGATGTAACATAAAGTGAGCCAGATACCTTTACAGTAATCTTATAAAAGATTTCAAGAAATTTTGTCAATTTCTTTACATCCTCCCAATCACTATTCAAAAGTGTACCTGCAGGACTTCCATCCACAATATCAACAAACTCAAGATGATGTGACAAGCCAATATCATGATCAGCATATTCTAAAATTGCAGTCTCATATTCAATAGCCCTATTCAACATCAAGTATGTAGAATTCCACCTTGTAGGAACATCCAAACATAAAGATTTCCTAACTAGGTTTCCTTCATCACAACATTCCTGAAACTTTTTCCACCTAGCAGGAGACTGCCTGATATATCTCACTGCTTGCCTAATACGTTCAATAGACACACTTGATTCTTTTATACCATCCTGAACAACAAGATTCATAATATGAGCCATACACCTCACGTGAAGGTGCTTACCATTCATGGAATTGGTCCCCCATTTAGTTAACTTCTTAGAAAGCTCCTTCACCGTCACATCATTTGAACTAGCATTATCAACTGTGATAGTGAAAATCTTTTGTAACCCCCACTCTTTCAAACAATTAACAATACTATTTGCCATATCTTCACCTCTATGACTAGAAATTGGACAAAAGTTGATAATTCTTTTATGCATTTTCCATTCACTATCAATCCAATGAACAGTAATACACATATAATTTATTCGTTGCAAGGAAGTCCAAGTATCAGTGGTAAGGCAAACTCTCTGATCTTTAAAAAGCTTCACTAACTTACGTTTTTCCTCATTGAAAAGATCAAAACAGTCCCGAGTCACAGTTCTACGTGAAGGAATTCGAAAAAAAGGTTGAGCAACTTTCATAAAATTCACAAAACCTTCCTTTTCAACAAAGCTGAAAGGAAGTTCATCAACAATCATCATACGACACAAAGCATTCCTACATTGTTCTTGATCAAATTTCCATGGAACAACAACTACATCACCCTTGTTACCCCCAGTAATAGGTTTAAAGCCTATTTTAGATTGATTTTTAGCAACACTTAAAGGCATTTTTGGACAATTGGACATATGTGTAAGGAGTGATTTCGTACCATTATCTTTCGAATCAGCAAAATATTCTTTTTTGCAATATTTACAGACACCCTTTTGATTTCCTTCCGGATCAATAATTTGGTCAAAATGTTCCCATGCAACAGACCTCTTTTTTCTTTGTCTCTTTGTTGTTGATTGAACTGATTGAGATTGTGATGTCGCATTTGAATTAGAAGCTCCACTTTCACCAATCACCTTATCAATCATCATATTTTCAGCCATGTTTTTGTGTCACTGTGAGTTTGATTTAAAAGAAATCAAGCAGCGAGACAGCAAATCTCAAAATGAAATACATATAACTACAGATTTAGCTTAAAATCTTAAAGTGAAACACATACAACTACACTTCTGTGCAGTATCTACTGATACACGCCATGGATCAACACGGCAACACCATATAGCACAAAATCACTTATGTTAACTCAATTACTCAAATTGAATATCAAAAAATTGCTACTCATCTAACCATAAATTTCACATGAGTAGAGAGGACACCAAGACTGGCGGTTAGCAAACAGAAAACAAAAATCAGAAGCAAAGGGTTCTGATTTTAACTAACATATCAACCTCAGAAGGAATATTAACTAACATATCAACCTCAGAAGGAATCTGATTCACCGCAACATACGTTGTATCTTTTTTGCTCTTTTATTTTTTAGAAATAAAATAATATTAGGTAAAATCATGATTTTAATAGTAATTGTTGCCACAACCACATGACTATTCTTTATTTTAACCACATAATTAATGGAGTTAGGCTTCTTAATCATCAAGTGTGATAAGAATAAAGGAATTGCAGATTTAGTTGCCAGTCAATATTACTGGTTTTTGGTGAAATTAAACTAAAGCAAGATTCATTGCATATCTGTTTAGATTATGAATTGAGAGGCAAACAGAGGAAAAAATCAGAAGCAAACAGAGGCAAAAATCATGAGCAAATAGAACAATTAACAAGAAGCAAACAGAAAAATCTTGAGCCAAAACTTACAAGATGTAATTGACGAGTGAGGGAGTGAGTCGACGCGTCTGGTGGAGAGCTGGTGAGGCTCAGGCACTGGCGTGGCATCTGGCGGAGAACTGGTGGTGAGCTTGAGAGTTGGGGGATGCGGCGAAAACAGAACAGAGAGACAAAGACTGAGTGAACTGAAGAGGGAAGGGAATTAGTAAAATAAAACCCTAGTATATACTTAAGGGTAGATTAGTAAATTACTTCATTCTTATTAGGTTATCGATTTTTACCCAATAACAAAAATGCAAACCGAGACCGAACCGATAACCCAATAAAAAATTTTTTTTACCCCGTTACCGAACCGTTAACCCAATAACCCAATACCGATAACCCAATAAAGAATTAACGGTTCGGGTTATTGGATTTACCCGATATATGCCCACCCCTAGGGATAACCATCTGCTGAAGCAATCCACCCGGTCTCTGATGCTCATATTTCACCTGCTGACAATTTAGACACCAAGCTACAAACCCCACAATATCTTTCTTCATTCTTCGCCACCAATAATATTGTCTAAGATCCTGATATATCTTTGCGGCACCCGAATGAATGGAATATCGCGAGGTATGGGCGTCCTCCAATATCAACTCCCGAAGCCCATACATATTGGGCACGCAAATCCGGCCCTGCATCATCAACACTCCATTATCACCAATGGTCACATCTCTGGCATCGTCATGCTGAACTCTGTCCTTAAGGATAAGAAAATGCGGATCATCATACTGGTGCTCTCTGATGCGATCATACAAGGAAGACCGAGAAACCACACAAGCCAATACCCGACTGGGCTCAGAAATATCCAACCTCACGAACTGATTGGCCAAAGCCTGAACATCAACCGCGAGAGGTCTCCCCCCAAATGGGATATATGCCAAACTCCCCATGCTCACTACCTTCCGGCTCAAAGCATCAGCCACTACATTGGCCTTTCCAGGATGATACAGTATGGTGATATCATAATCCTTAAGTAACTCCAACCATCTCCGCTGCCTCAAATTAAGATCCTTTTACTTGAACAAATGATTAAGACTGCGATGATCAGTGAATACCTCACAAGATACGCCATACAAGTAATGCCTCCAAATCTTCAATGCATGAACTATAGTAGCCAATTACAAATCATGAACAGGGTAGTTCTTCTCGTAGGGCTTCAACTGACGAGAAGCATAAGCAATGACTCTACCCTCTTGCATCAATACACAAACAATCCCAACTTTTGAAGCAACATAATACACGGTATATGAACCTGAAGCTGATGGCAAAACCAACACTGGAGTTGTGGTCAAGGCTATCTTGAGCTTCTGAAAGCTCTCCTCATACTGGTCCGACCATACAAATGAAGCACCCTTCTGAGTCAACTTGGTCAAGGGCGATGCGATAGATGAGAATCCCTAGACAAACCGACAATAATAGCCTGCCAACCCAAGAAAACTACGGATCTCTGTAGCTGAGAACGGTCTGGGCCAACTCTACACCACCTCTATCTTATTTGGGTCAACCTGAATCCCCTCACTGGACACAACATGCCCCAAGAATGCCACTGACCTGAGCCAAAACTCACACTTGGAGAACTTTGCATAAAGCTTCTCCTCCCTCAATCGTTGTAACACAAGCCTCAAATGCTCTGCGCGCTCCTCCTGACTACGCAAATATACTAGAATATCATCAAAGAAGACTATAACAAAAGAATCAAGATAAGGCCGGAACACGTTGTTTATCAGATGCATGAACGTTGCTGGGGCATCGGTCAGCCCAAAAGACATAACCAGGAACTCATAGTGACTATATCTGGTCCTAAAGGCTTTCTTGAGAATATCTGAATCCCTGATCTTCAAATGGTGATAGCCCGAATGGAGATCAATCTTGGAAAACACCCTCGCTCCCTGAAGCTGGCCGAATAGATCATCAATATGAAGCAAATGATACTTGTTCTTAATTGTTACCTTGTTCAATTGACTATAATCAATGCACATTCTCATAGTGCCATCCTTCTTCTTCATAAATAGAACCGACGCACCCCACAGTGACACACTAGGCCGAATGAACCCCTTATCTAGGAGTTCCTGAATTTGCTCCTTCAATTCTTTCAACTCTGCTGGTGCCATACGATATGACGAAATAGAAATGGGCTGAGTGCCCGGCACCAGGTCAATACCAAAATCAATATCCCTGTCCGGCGGCATGCCCGGCAGGTCTGCAGGGAATACATCTGAGGAATCCCTCACAACTAGGATAGAATCAATACTGGAAGCCTAAACTCCAACATCCCTCACGAAGGCAAGATACGAGAGATAAACCTTCCCAACCATACGTTGGGATTTCAAGAAAGAGATCACTCTACTAGGAACATAATCAGTCACACCATGCCACTCGATCTGCAGTACACCTGGCATAGCCAAAGTGACTGTCTTAGCATGACATTCTAGAATAGCACGACACGGAGATAACCAATCCATGCCCAAAATGACATCAAAATCTACCATGCTCAATAGCAATAGATCCACTCGGGTCTCCAGACCCCCAATAGTCACCACACATGATCGGTTTACACGGTCTACAACAACAGTATCGCCCACCGGGGTAGACATATGAACAGGCAAAGCAAGAGACTCCTGGGGCGTACCCAAATAATGAGCAAAATACGAGGACACATAAGAATAGGTGGAACCGGGATCAAATAATACAGAGGCATCTCTGTGGCAGACTGAAACAATACCTGTAATAACAACATCGAAAACAATAGCATCTGTCCTGCCTGGAATAGCATAGAAACGAGCTTGGCCACGGCCTGATCGACCTCCCCCTTTAGGGCGACCCCTGGCTGCTTGACCTCCACCCCTAGTTGGCTGGGTGGGTGGTGAAGTAACTGGAGCAAAAGTCGAGGGCTGACCCCTCTGCAAAGATGAACTAGCAACACGATGACGACACTGCCTCCACACATGCCCAAACTCTCCACACTCAAAACAACTCCCAGGTGCTGGAGAAGGGGACTGAAGGGAACCCCTTACACCGGAGTGCCTGGTAGATGCACTCGGCATAGATGAACCCTAAGATGACGGGGCACGAGATGAACTCTGAGCTAGGAGGGTGCTGAGTGAAGGCTGACCCTGCTGAGGCCCATGATAACAACGGCCTGAAGATGCCCCGCGATGCTCTGGACGGGCTGAATGAGCAGGCCTGAAAGAACGATCTCTATCGTGCTGGAACTGGCCCCTCAAAGGAGCACCACTGTAACTGCTCTATCCTCGAGGCCTGTTGGCCTCCCTCTCCTCTCGATCCTGACGGCTAACCATCACAATCTCTCGAGCTATATCAACAACCTCTTCGAACGTAGCACCCAATACTCTCTCTCTAGTCATAAGAATACGGAGATGGTAGTTAAGGCCATCAACAGATCTCCTGATCCTCTTGTGATCAGTCGGAATCATCCAAACGGCATGACGAGCCAACTCTAAAAACTTTATCTCATACTGGGACACGGTCATATCCCCCTGTCTCAACCACTCTAACTTCCTGTGCAGCTCCTCTCTACGGGATTGCGGTACATACTTCTACAAGAGGAGAGTGGAGAACTCCTGCCAAATAAGGGGCGCTGCACCAACAGGCCTACACCTGTCATACGCCTCCCACCAAGTGAAGGTAGCCCCAGTAAACTGAAAGGTGGTAAATGCCACACCACTAGACTTAAGAATCCCTGTTGTACGGAGCATCCGCTGACACTTATCCAGAAAACTCTGGGCATCCTCACCCTCAGCACCACTGAATAACGGAGGCTGGAGTCTACCAAACCTTTCAAGACGACGTTGCTCTTCATCCGGCATAACTAGTATAATGAACTCCTAAGCTGGTGCAACCGGCAGGGCTAGAGGTGCCTCTAGCGGCTGTAGTCCCTGCACTACCTGCTCAGGTGTGCGAGCAGCAGGGGTCTGATTGCCTCCCCCTTCCTGTGAAGTAGCTGCTGCTGTGGTGGCTGAAACTGCTTGAGCCAGGCCAGTCCAAATTGTTAAGATCTGTGCCAAGGTCTCCTGAAGACCCGGAATCACGATGGGCACAACTGGTGCCTGAACTGGTGCTACTGGATCCTGATCCGGAGCTGGGGCAACTGGTAGATCAATAGGTGCTGCTCTCACTGCTCTGCCTCTGCCACAACCACGATCGCGTCCACGGCCTCTGATGGCCTCAGTGGGTGGCACTGGTAGTCGTCCAGTGAGCTAGTCCTCGCCATCTGCGAGAAAATAGAATAACAGAAGTTTAGTTCTCGGATCAACAAGGTCGCACGACAAGAATTTCAAGAATATGAAGTTTTTCCTAAAAGGTTTTGCAGCCTCTCGAGGATAAATACAGACGTCTCCGTACCGATTCACGAGACTCTACTAAACCCGCTCATGACTCGTGAGACCTAGTAACGTAGGCTCTGATACCAACTTGTCACGACACAATCCTCGAACCTGATCGCGATGGCGCCTTTCGTGAAGACAAAGCCAGCCAAACCGAAACGAACACCTCTTTTTAACAATTACTTATCATAAACAATTCTAAAATATGATTAAAATAACCATAATTTGCAGAAAAATAGCGATAATAACAAAGGGAACCATTCCGACACAGTCCAAATCGGGGTGTCACAGGTCATGAGCTACTACTGATTCTGATACAAGTCTACAAAGTATGGAATCTGATGCAATAGTCTGAAGAAAACATAGATAATAAAGGATTAAGGAGGCATGGGGGATGCGGACGCCAATAACTACCTCGTAGTCTCCAGATCACTGCCTGGTCTAGAAGGGTCAGCACTCAGGAGTGGACTCTGCGATGCCTGAATCTGCACACATGATGCAGGGAGTAATGTGAGTACTCCGACCAAGTGAGTAATAATTATAAATAATGGCTGAAAGCATGAAATCACGTAAAGGCACAAGGCAATTCTATATCAAACAGTAAAATCACTTAAGGCAGTAAAACAGTGAAAAATCAAATGAAATCTCTTTTAAGAACAGGTAAAACAGGTAATTTAACAGGTAAAGTAACAAGTAGAAATCCACCCCTCGGGCTCAGTATCAGTCGCTCAGTACAATATCAGCCCCTCGGGCTCACTCTTAGATCATATGGGTATCCGCGCTCACTGTGGGTGTGCAGACTCCGGAGGGGCCCCTTACGGTCCAAGCACTATATCAAGCCACCTCGTGGCATCATCACTCGGCACTCGGCCTCACATCACTCAAGCCACCTCGTGGCATATAAAGTATCTCAGGCCCTCAGCCTCATATCACTCAGCATATCCTCACATATGGTCCTGGACCTCACTCAGCCCGAAAATCATCACAAGCCCCTCGGGCATTTGTGAAACTGTAGTCCTCAGCCCAAGACATCATTTAGAAATATCATTTAATTTTCAAATCTGAGTAAATGTGGCTGAGTTTGTAAATAATAGGTATCCACAGGACTGAGTTCAAATACCAGTCAAAAACAGTGAGGAAACAGTGATAGGAACTCTCCGAAGGGTTCAAATAATTGGCACGAAGCCCAAATATGGCAATCAGACCAAATCATAATGATAGCAAATAAGTCTCAATCAAATACGCGGTAAAATCATTAATTGGGATGGACCAAGTCACAATCCCCAGTAGAAAACGACCCCACACTCATCATCAAGTACGTATCTCATCTCAATACAGCACCACGATATGCAATTTGAGGTTTCAAACCCTCAGGACATCATTTACAATCACTACTCACCTCGAACCGGCCAAAACTCTAGCTCGCGACGCCTTTGCCCTTAGAATCGGCCTCCACGCGCATCGAATCTATCCAAAATAAGGACGAATACGTCATAATATGCTAAGGAAATAAAACCCAAGCGAAAACAATCGAAAAATATCAAAAATTCCAAAATTAGCAAAGCCCGAGCCCCGGGCCCGCTTCTCAAAACTCAAAAATTTTGATATCAACGGATTTCTTATCCTTCCACGAGTTCATACATATAAAGAACACCAAAATCGGATCCAAATGACCCCTCAAGTCCCAAATTAAAATTCCAAAATCTCAAGCCTTAGTTCTTCCATTTTTGGTTAAATTTTCATGAATTTCTAGGTTAATTTCACAATAGAATCATGTTTTTGGTTCATAAGACTTACCTCCAATCAATCCTCCTTAAATCCCTCTTCAGTTTCCCTCAAAGAGCTCTCAAAATACTCAGCTATGGTGGAAAAATGGTTCAAAATCAAGGATAAAATGTTTATAAACTTTCTGCCCAGCTTCTGAATTTCCTTCATCGCGATCGCGATAGCGAAGGCTTAAAACCTGCAACACCTGATCTGCAATTCCTACAACTCTCAAAAGCCAAAAATGGTCCGATTGACCATCCGAAACTAACCCGAGGCCCCCGGGACCTCAACCAAAAGCACCAACACGTCCTAAAACCTCATTCAAACTTGTTCCAATTATCAAAACACATCAAACAACACCAAATCCATCAATTCCCATCGAATTCAAACCTAAGTTTTCTAAAAACTTCCGAAATACGCTTTTGATAAAAAACCCAACCAAACCACGTCCAAATGACTTGAAATTTTATACACACATCCAAATTCACATAATGAAGCTACAACAACTCTCGGAATTTCATTCCGACCCTCGGATCCAAATCTCACCTACCAATTGGAAATCGCCAAAATACTAACTTCTCCAATTCAAGCCTAATTCTACACCAAACCTCCAAAATCAATTCTGATCACACTCCTAAGTCACAAATCACCTCCCGAAGCTAACTGAACCATCGGAACTCGCATCAGAGCCCTCTAACTCATAAGTCAACATCCGATAGACTTTTTAAACCTTCTTAAAAGAGACTAAGTGCCTCATTTCTTACCAAATCCAATCTGAACGCAAACTAAACAACTTGATCACACAAAACACGGATAACGAAGCACAAAGAAGCAGAAATGGGGGAAATGGAATGGTAACTCATGAGACGACTGGTCGGGTCGTCACATTTATGTTCCACATTAGAAGTATGGGATTCAAATAAACCCGCTAATATCAGGGTAATTATTCCTAGATCCAATGGTGGAAAACCTTTTGGGCCATCCTTGTTGTGCAAGCTCGTGGAATTGGTCTTATTAGGTGAGTCATTTAATGGCAATTCTGAATTAGTTCAATGTGGCTCAACGCTATAGGATTCTGGTTACTGCAAAAATAATAAATAGTATATATAAAAGTCATGGTTTACATTTAATTCATGTAGAAGAAAACTTGCCGTTTCGAAGTCAACAAATTTATACTCCCTCCGATCCAATATAAGTAATTTTTTAATTATTTTCATACATTTTTAAAAAAAAAATTTTGTATTAATTAGCATTAAAATTGATCATATTATCTTTTACTACCTCTTCACATAAACACTCATAACACATACTCCAACATTAATTATTCCAAGGGCAATATAGGAAAAAAATAATTAATTCATTCTTGAAATCTGGAAAAATCACTTATTTTGTACCACAAAAAAAGTCAAAAAATCACTTATTTTCGAAAACAGATTATGTTCCATAGACAAACAGTGTTTTAAATTTTTTTTTAAAAATATACTCAAAATCTATGGCCCAACGGGCGCATATACTCTATACTGTAAAAGAAAAGTATTATTTTACATTATTAGATCAAGTGATGACAATTACACATTTGCTATAACAGATTAAATTATAATGCTAGTGTAAAAATTCCTCACATTAATTTACGAAATACTATCATCTATCCATCAAATAAACCCTTTTAAGGGTCCTATAAATAAAATTCTAGATTATGTACGGTGCAGAATGAGAGAATAGTCACATCTAGTCAAGAAACATAATTACTACTCCCTCCGATTCATATTATTTGAGGTAGTTTAACTCGGTACAGAGTGACTTTTGAAAGTTGTGGTCTTAAAAGCTTAAGGGGTAAAAGGTTCGTAAGGTCATGTCATTTGTGTGACTATAAAAACTCCTCATTAAAGGCAAAAAGGGTAAAATAAAAAGTTTAAAGTTGAATTATTTTTGAAATTTAAAAATATATCATTTTTTTGAAACATACTAAAAAGAAAAGTTAATAATTTCGTACTACGTATCAACCAACCACCGAAAAAAAGGAGGAGGTCATTAACTTGAAAACCTACATAATATTCACTGTTGAGCAGAAATGGAGGTGGTAGTTGGATATCCTTTATATTTTCAGATAATATATAGCTAAGCAATTCGACGTTATAATTCATTGCGTTTGTTTCTTTCCTTTTTCCCTTTTTTTGTTTTCGGCTTTAACTCATGACCGTCAAGAATAATAATATCTTGCATTTAATCAGTAGTACAAATTTTGCCTTTTGTTTCGCTTGATATGGATAAAGGCAAAACTTCTAGCTAGTTATACAACCGCCGAAGCATTATACAGACAAAAGAATTAGAGAAAACTATCCTCTATAGCCCCTCAAAATTTTAATAGCCCATGTTTTGGCCTACTTATAGAAAATGGCCCTTCGGCCCAAATATATTGCATATAGTAGCCGTAAAGAGTGAGCATTACAACACAAGTGCTTATAGCTCACTGGATAGAGCATCTGTTTTCAAGCTAAAGGTTGTAGGTTCGACCTTCCCTGGCGTGATAGCAGCCCTTTTTTGATAAGTATTAGCTAAGAATTGAATGAAATATGTAATGCAGGTCATATACGAAATGTCTATTTTGTATAATAACAGTCTATTTTTGTATATTTTTTGCATAGTGACAGTCTATTTTGTAGAGTGATAAACTATTTTGTATAGTGACAGTCTATTTTGTATAGTAACAGTATATAAATTGTATAGTGGCAATCTATTTAGTATATTTTTATATAGTGATAGTCTATTTTGTACATGTTTTGTATAATGACAGTCTATTTAGTATATTTTTTGTATAATAACAGTCTATTTTGTATAGTGACGGTCTATTGTATATAAATTGCATAATGATAGTCTATTTTGTATATTTTTTGTATAGTGACAGTCTATTTTGTATAACGACAATCTATTTAATATATATTTTATATAATGACACACTATTTTATATATTTTTTGTATAGTGACATCTATTGTATTTAAATTGTATAGTAAAAGTCTATTTTGTATATATTTCGACGTTATGCATAGTTACCTAAGAAAGAACAATCATAAAACTTCTACAAATCAATAAGTGTATCGTGTAAAATTATTGTAATGCAGTATACTTAGTCATTATACACTGCCTAAGTAGTTTCTAATACTTAGTTATTTGCAATAATCTATTTTGTCGGCCTGTTATAATTATTTTCTAATAGCACATATTCCTATCCTTTCATGAAATTAAATAATTTAATTTTTGCTGGAGTTACTTCTGATCAACAAATAGACGGTGCTTTAATTTGGTAATTACCAAATAAAATGTTTCTCCAATTCTTCTTCAAGTTTTTTTTATCGACTTATTAGAAGAAAACAATTAACACATGGTGAACCAGAAATGCTTGTGAGACCATAGGAAATAGAAACTAAAAGACGAACGAATTACAAATACATAGGATATCCGTTGGGAATAAGATCGCTGGTGGGTTTCTTTTAAGGTGTTGGGCCAATGATATGGCCCGATGGTTTCTGTTTGAAGTGTTGTCTTTTATAATTTCAATTGCTAGCCGTTATAATTAGTTTAGGGCTATAATATGTCGGGTATAATTTTATGGCTACCGATTGTTATAAGTTTTCAGTAGGTGGCTATATATGATTTTCTCTCAAAGAATTACTTCTATAATAGGGGCGGCCCAACATTGTTGTTGGCCTAAAGTAAAATCTCAATGAGGGCTCTAATTTGTTAACAAAATAAATTTGTATATTTTTTGTTTGAAATCTATTTTTTTAACTTTTTAAAATGATAATATAGCTTATCCGATCCATTTAGATTCTCCTAATACATTATTGATCCTAATGCAAAATTGTTATAGGAATATTATTTTATGAGGAATATAGGTATTTAACAAAAATTAATTCTTGTTATCTTATTGAGCATAGGGATCAGAGCATTATCTTTTACTTATAATATTTCCTTTAACGTCGGCTCCCACCCTCCAAGAACTCCTCACCTTGCTCTTAGGGTAACTGGAACTCATAACCTCTTGGTTGGAAGTGGAGAATGCTCCCCACTAGTGCAACTCACTTTTGTCAAAAATAAAAGATATCTTTATACCCTTTAAATAAAAAATCAAATTTTATCCAGTAAATTAAAAAATCAAAGATATCTTTATACCTTTTAAATTATTAAAATCTCAACTATTAGCGCTAGTCACAAATTAAATTTTTTTTTTCCTTTTTGTATCAAGTTATTTACTTTTTAATATTAAGATACTCAATTTTTATACAAAAAAATTAAAATTACTATCAAGAAAAAGTGAGCCCCCAAATTTGGGAGGCCCTAAGCCATTGCTTGTGTTGCCTTACCCTTGAGCCGCCTATGGGCTATAATTAGAGAAGTTGTCCACATTTGAGAAAATATCTAAAATAACTATGGCAATAGATCAAACAGTTGGACAGACCGAGGGTGGTATGTTATCATTAATCGACACAATATATTTTAAGAAAATAGAAAAACTACAAAGTATAACTGCTCGCCAAATATAAGCCGACGAATTATATATTTTTATATATTAATGTATAATATACAAAAAAATACATATTTTATGCATAATAATTATCTATTTTTGTATATTTGGCTAGCGGATGAAATTATTTTTTGGTCGATCGAGTAAATGTGTAAATTGCATAAAAAAAACGGGTGTGTAATTTCATATTTTCTTAATTAATTAACCTAAATAGCCGCTCACCCAACCAATTAAATTAAAAATAGCCACCAAATATATAATGTAAGTATAATATGTGTTGATTATATAATTAGTATATAATTTTATGTATAATGGCTAGAAAAAATAAAGAGCAAATCCAGCCGGCTATTCTAGCTAAAACCAGCCAAGCAAAAAGAGTATGGGGCTGTACCAGTTAAGGCCAGACGGGATCTTGCAAGCCCAAACCAAAACTATGGACTGGCCCATGAGGCATTCCTAGCTAAAACGTTCGACAAACACAGCATCTTTATACAAATAGCCGCCCATATTCATTGTTTATTTTTTCTAGTCATATGCCTAGATTATACGTTAATTTTACATAATTATCTATATCATTATAAAAATATAAATACAATATTAGTTTACAAAAATAACCTTATAATATTAAGCATAATTAGCCATAATAAAAGGACATAATCAGAATTCAAGATATTAGCCTTATAATCCTATTTATTTTAGGACATAATACTGCACATTAGGAATCCTACATAATTATCATTAGGATTCTTATAGTATAATTACTTTCGGGCTGTCTAATTCATATAAAATTGAACAAGTAAATATCTTAGTCATGAAATATTACTTTTAAGATAAACTTCTTAAAAATTCATGTAACTAATTTAATTTGAAAAAGTATTATAATGTCCTATTACTAATTTAATTTGAGAATGCATTATATTGTCCAAATCTACTTAGAAAAAGGAGAGCCTATATTATTATAAAAGCATAAATACAATATTAGTATACCAAAATAGCCCTAAATATTAAACGGAAGAATTCATAGAGAAAGGACATAACTGCAATAACTAATTTTTTGGACTACAATACCTTCTATGCTAACTTTTAATATTTAAGATTTTAAAATTAATAAAATTTATCTATTAAATTCTTATTAAAAATATGTAGGAAGGCTTAATAAAATCATTTTCATAAAAATCCCCTGTATTGGCAATATATTACCACTCCATCATATCCAATACCAAGAAAAAAATAAAAGTAATATTAAATAAACTGTATAAGGGTTGAAATTGACAAAACAATGCCCACGATAATATATTTTTATATTATATTTGAACTATTTTCTACCAAATATAATTTTTTTAATCATTTTTGTTGTGTAATATTAAAATATATCTAATTATTAAACAACAACTAAGAAAATATTTAAGAATATAAATGTATGAGAAAGAGAAAAAAAGGTTGGTAAGAGTCAATACCACTAATGATTCTACAAACATAAAGATCTAAAATTTAAATATCATATCAATCTTTCACTCTTTGAAAATAAAATTTATGGTGGATAAAATTATAATTAAGATTAAATAATCAAAACAAGAGATGAACTGATATTAAGATTTGAATCAACATAGAAATAAATTATTTTTTTATGTTAAAACCAAATAAATAAATCTTTTAATTAATTATTTAGCAAGAGAACCCAATTCAATTATTTTTTATTTCATCATATGAGTAAAATCTTATTCAAGTTTTAAAAAAATTAAGGTACATAAATTTATTCCATAAAAAGAACATCAGAACACAAAGTAAAAAGGTTAGTGTATTATTAAGAATTAAAATTCTATACAAGTGTCCGAGGAAGCACAATCGAAGCCAAATCCTAAACAAGAATAAGTTTTCAAGATTATACTATAAAGGGTTGACTCTATTAGAACGAGATTATTCTTTGCAGATGCCTCCGGCGGAATCGAAATAATATTTCTATGTCATGCTTTACTTACAAATATCATGTTAGGAGGCATAACATTGTTAGCAATAATAGCAAGTGGTGTACCAATATCGATTTTATTATGAGCCACCACTTTAGATTTGATATACATCTTAAAACAACTTAAATAACCATCACAAATATATTAAAGTAGAGCAATTGTGCTAAATTTATAAGAAAAATAAAATTGATAATATGGGATGAAGCACTCATGACTAAGTGTCAAATAATCGAAATAATTATTCGGAGTTCTAGAGATATATTGGATATTAATGAACCGTTTGGTGAAAAAATAATGGGTTGAGAGGTAATTTATGTCAAGTACTAGAAGTAGTTCCAAAATCGACAAAAGTATATAATGTAAAAGATAGCTTACCAAAGTTATACTTCTTGCCTCAAATGAAAAAATTCAACTGAAAAGAAATATAAAGTAAGAACGGATGCAGTATTTGGTGTCTTCTTACTTCGTGTCAGAAACGAAGAAAAACATCCAATAAAAGATAATTTGATTCTTCCTGAACACTTGGTTATCAATTCCAATAGTAATAGTAGTGCATTTAATAAGAGAAATATTTATATTATTAGATTAAAATGCAATTTGTACAAATCGCATGATAGAATTAAAAAGATATCTTAGCTAGCAGAAATGAATATATTGATCAACTTAATAAAACAGTGATTGCAAAATTTTATAGTAAAAATAAAATATTTTTATTTTTATTTTTGACTCATTAGAAAATGATACCAACAATTACTATCAAGAAGAATACTTAAGCACTTTAATACCAAATGGATTTCTACCATACAAATATCCTTTTATATTTGTGTGAATATATTTTTTAGTATATTTACGTTTTGAAAATATAATAAATAAAGCACAAGGACAAACATCCTAAATATTGAACTATATTTACCGTAATGTATTTTCTTGCACGAACAACTGTATGTTACACTTTCAAGTGGGATATCAAGATCGACAACAAGAGCTCTGGTTAAGGTAGAGCAACCAAATCATTAGAAGAAAATATACACACAAAAAAAATATTGTCCACAAAAAATATTCGTTAAGATACCAAAACATTAAATTCTTTTAAATTATAATACATAATTATCTAACTAATATGTAAAAATTAATAATTTGTGTAAGATTTGATAATGTCCTTTTATCTGGTTTAGAGTTGATGAAGTTGAGGGGGCTATGCGTAAGATGACAAGAGGCAAAGCGACCGGGATAGATAGAATCCCGGTGAAGTTTTGGAAGAGTGCGGGCAAGGCAGGCTTGGAGTGGCTCACCATATTATTTAATGTCATTTTTAGAATGAAGAAGATGTCCGAAGAGTGAAAGTGGATATACAAGAATAAGGGTGATATCCAAAATTTCAATAACTATCGGGGTATCAAGCTGCTTAGCCATACTATGAAAGTCTGGAAGAGAGTGGTAGAGCTAAGGGTGAGGAGGAGTGTATCTATTTTGAGAACCAGTTCGGGTTTTTGCCGGGGCATTCGACTACAGAAACTATCCACGTTGTCAGGAGATTGATGTAGCATTAAAGAAGGACATGCATATGGTGTTCATCTACTTAGAAAAAGGCGTATGATAAAGTTCTAAGGGATGTTTGAAGGCTAGATACGTACCTATTGACTATGTAAGATTGATTAAGGATATGTGTGACGGAGTAAAGACCCTAGTGAGGACGATGGGTAGGGACTCGGACCATTTTTCGGTTATGATGGGGTTACATCCAGGGATTGGCACTCAGCCATTTTTTGTTTCATCTAACAATGGACGAACCGACGCGCCATATCCAAGGGAAGATGCCGTGGTACATGCTATTTGCAGATGATACTGTATTGATTGATTATACGCGAGATGGTGTGAACATGCGATTAAAGAAATGGAGGCGGACCGTAGAGTCTAAAATTTTCAAGTTGAGCAAGACCAAGACAGAACACTTGGAGTGTAAGTTCAGTGGAGAGAGTCAAGGAGGGGAGGGGAGGCTAGACTCACATATCATCCCCATGAGAGGAAGTTTTAAGTACCTTGGATCTATTATTCAGGGGGTGGGGAGATTGATTAAGATGTCTCACATCGTATTGGGGCGGGATGGATGAAATTGAGACTCGCTTATGGTATTTTGTGTCACAAGAAGATGCCACTGAAACTTAAAGGTAAGTTTTACATAGCGGTGGTCAGGCCAATGATGTTGTATGCGGCTGAGTATTGGCCAGTCAAGATCGTTCATGTCCAGAAGATGAAGATAGCAGAGATGAGGATGTTGAGATGGATGTGCGGGCACACCAGGTTAGATAGAATAAAAAATGAGTTATTCGCAACAAGGTGGTTGTGGCTCCTATTGAGGACAAGATGCGGGAAGCGCGACTTAGGTGGTTTGGTCATGTGAAGAGGAGGAGGAGCACAGACGCCCCGGTGAGGAGTTGTGAGAGATTGACATTGGAGGACCTACGAAGAGGTAGAGGTAGGCCAAAGAAGAGGTGCGGGGAGGAGATTAGCCAATACATAGCGCAACTTCAGTTGACCTAGGACATGACCCTTGATAGGAAGGTATGGAGTTCGAGGATTAGGGTAGTAGAGTAGGTAGTCTAGAATCTTCATACCAGTAGTATGGGCACACAGTCTCGCTTTCTGTTGGTAATAGATTTTTATGACTAACCGTTATTTTCTTTCATTGTTGATCATCTTACTATCTTATTGTTTTTATTCTGCTTCTATATAGCTTTTTGGTACTGCCCCTTCTTGTCTATATTTTTTTATTAATGTGGTGCTCATGCTTTCATGAGCCGAGGGTCTATTGGAAACAATATCTCTATCCTCACAATGTAGGGGTAAGGTCTGCATACACACTATCCTCCCCATATCCCAAAATGTGGGATAATATTGTGTATGTTGCTGTTGTTATATTATGCTAATGTAATAAATTTTTTCGATATTTAAATAATTATTATATTATTATACATAAAATTTCTCATTAATTAAATTTTATTGTTCCTTCGTATTTTTCACTAATCCAATCACATAAAATTTCTCATTATATTAAATTTACGTGATTGGTTAATGAATATTTGAGTTAATTCTTCAACAGAAAACTGTGAAAGAAAGTTACAATTGAATAATTACATGTGAAATTTTCAAAGAGAAACTTATGAACCGAGTGCACAAACTTTCCACTTATTATTTATGGTTTCTCATCTACCATTTTGCAAAAAGAATTGAGTGCAGACCAACAAGGCACTGTCTTGTTTAACAAAAAAATAATATTTTGGTCAAAGCTAGAATTTAAGATAAAAAATCGGGTTACTGATAATCAAGAGACCAAAAAAGAATAATAGGATTTCTGAGAATAAGAATAAAGCAGTAAACAAATTTGTATTTCAGTATGATGTCAATGATTTTTCTTGTGTCCTTACAAATGATGAGACTTCTTCCTTTTATAGTTGATTCTAGGAAAAGGAATGAAACCTTAGCTTTAATGAGACAATTATGGGTAATAAATGACATTAAATAAGCCGTTACACAATCATTCCTATTAAATGCCAGTTTTCTAACGTATCGGGCATTTAATACTGAATTTGGACTCCTTTTTGTCTTCAGATCCATGTCTTCAATGCCTTTCGATCTGTTGGCTTTAAATGACTTGTATTGGTATGAGAGTCGTGTCTAAACTGCTTCTCGTACCTGTTTAACTTCCTCTTCCCGTATCTGTCATCTTCCGTGCCTTTTTCTCAATTGTTATGCTTTGACCATTTGACCAGTCCACGTATCATGCCACGTCATTTTCAATATAAATTCAACTTTTTTCCCAATACAGATAGTCCCCCACTTTCTATTTATTTATCAATTAAATAATTGGAAAGTGGTTCTTCATAAAAAGGAAATTTTTGCCATAATCAATGCGTATGACAATATTGACGTCTCAGTTGTCTTTTCCATTTAATGTTCTGTCCATGTGTCACTTTTTGATTGAGTCTGCTATTTTGCACCCTTTTTCAAGGCTTCTTCACTCCCACTATTCACGAAGTGATAGTTGCTTTTATTATAGGCTTTCCATCATTACTCTTCTAAGTTTGACGGTTGCTATCATATACATACTTAACCTTTTCTTCCTTTGTCTTCTTCTCCATAAATCTTTAGCAGACATTTTCTTCCTCACTTTTGCTCTCTTTTGATTCATCCTTGCTCA
>MU735623.1:0-23500 GCA_026770625.1 Nicotiana glauca
TATTGAAAAGAAGAATCAGAGGATTCATAGAGATTGTACACTCAAATATTCAAAATCAAATACTACGATTGTTACGATATTTTCGGTCTTGATTTTAATTTTCTCGTCCGCAAATTTATTGTCTACATCGTCAAAAATAAAATAAATTAATTTATTGACAAATTAATTTGCGTGGCAAGGAAGAATTAAATATTTACTTAAAAATAATGATACAACGATAGGGCCTAGGGAGATGAACCACAGAACAAAGGGAATTTGCGCATAAAAAATGCAAAAATAAAAACATTAGGCAATAACATGCACTAACAATAAATAGAAACGTCATTACCTTTCACTGCCATTCTTCTTACTCTTTTTATTTAGAAATATAGAAATCATTTCATTCGCATGAATTTGCATTTTGAAAGCATAAAAAAGACACAGTAATCATGTGTTAAGAAAAGAAATAAGAAAACTTACAGAAATAAATAAAATAAAAGGGTTGTCCGATATATAACAAAAAGAAGAAGAAAAAGAAAAAAGATTATGGGTGTGTTTGGTACGAAGGAAAATTTCGCGGTCGCGGTCGTGCTAGTTTTAGCGCACCCAAATACGCTGCAGCGCTAATAAATGCGCGGTCAAGGCAGAACATAAGCAAAAATGCGCGGCCAGATGCGCGCCCAGGTGCACTGCAGCGCTAGTTAAGCCGGGGAAAAGTGTCCTTTTTTACCTTGGAGAAGGTATAATTGTTTGGGTCCAACCCTACTAGGTATATATACATAGGTGAACGTTTTTAGAGGAATTTTTGACCAAGGAAGAGCACAGAGCCGCCGTGGAGGCCGGGTTTCATCTTTTCTTCCCAAACTTAGTCTTTTTATGCTTCTTTGTATGATTTATTTTTTTGCTGCCATGTCTATGTGGAGCTAAACTTTACGTTTTAGGGTTGTGGTTCTTTCATGAGTATTGTTATTCGGATATCGATTTCGATTTTTTAGTTTATCATATTGATTTATTTATTCAATCCTGCACTTATTATTTGATTGCTTGATCACCAATTGAATACTATCTACGAATCTAGAGTTGAACTTGAAAGTGAGAATTCTAGATTGCATATAGGATTTAGTAGAGCAAGTTCTTGAACCTGGGCCTCGGGGAACAGATTCGCGGTTAGGATAGACATATACCTAATTGCCTTGCTTAGTTGATTTACAGAAATTATAAATGCCTTCTTGTTGATTCTAACTCCATAGACATAGAGGCGTTAGGTTAGCTTGAATAGGCGAGTAAGAACTCGACAGATTCTTATGAGCAATATTAACCATGTCAACCAATAANATATTTCTAGATTTAATTCTTGTATAGATAATTAGGATAGTCTAATTTAGTTAATGGTTAATCACAAGTCCTCGTGGGATCGACATCCGACTTTTAGTCACTTTATTACTTGACGACCGCGTGCGCTTGCGTGTGCGTTTGGCCGCAACAAGTTTTTGGCGCCGTTGCCGGGGACTTAGAAGTTAACTATTTTTCTATATTAGACTTTTATTTTTATCTTTACAAGATTTTTTTTCTTCTCTTTTTGTAAATATTTATTTTTATAACTATTTGATTTTTCTCTTAGCGTGTTTCTAGTTTTCTCGGCATGACATCTGGGGATGAAATATCCGGAGGTAAGGTTATTGATGAAGACGCTTGGTTGACGAAAGACTTTTATGGCCCGTCTTTTTGGGCTTGTCATGACCTGAACTCCGGGAGGTATGAATTTGAACATGGGAGTAAGGGTTGGTATTGGGAAGAATATTCACGATTAGGCGAATATGCGGAACGACGTTGTCTTTTAACAACGTTGGTAAATGATTGGTCTAAGGAGAGAGATGAACTTGCACATCAAATTGATAATTTTAGCTTGGCTGTACATAACTTAGATGTAGATTTGAGTGCAAAGGTTGATGCGTGTAACGCCCAACAATTTAATAATGAGTTGTGTGCATCTGAAAAAAATCTTCTAGACCAAATTGAGGAGCTAAAACGAGAATACCAATCACTAGACCCTGTTTTTCTTGAGGATGCCAATATTGAGAAGAGTGCTCTAGAGTCATGTGAGTGAGTGGATAACATTACTTTGGGAGACTTGAGTGTGTGTAAATATGGGGATGCAAATAGTAGAAAAACTCATGAGTTAGGGCGTATTAAACTTCATTCCAATTATTTTTCCACATTGTGTTTGGATAGTAAGATAGTAATCGAGCTATCTGAGCTAATGAAGGGGTCAAAGAGTGAGGATGAGAGCGCCTATATTCTTGAATTTGTTGTGCCAAAAAATTACATTCCTCATCTAATTGCCAAAAAGTGCAGAGTGAAGAAAATATTACTTGACCTGGTTATTATTGTAGCCCCACCACTGGAGCATAGCCGCAGACTGAATGCCATGTTAGGGGTACAATTCATAAGTTCGAGGTGGAGGAAAAAGTGATTTACGTCGTGCCACGACGTTAAATTAGGCGCTTGTTGGGAGGCAACCCAACTTTACTGCTTTCTTTTATTTTTGTTTATTTAATTTATCTTTATTATGTTGTAGTATTATTTTTGTGTTTTGTAGGAGTAGGAGCATGGAGTCAAAGCCAATAGGCATGTGCAAAAGCGAGCATGTATTTGAAACTGAGTGTGAGGTACCCGCACAAGGGATCATACGTGGGAGAAGTCTGAGTATCCCGCTAGTAGCTAATTCTTCGGCTTTTGGCCTACCAGGGAGTCTCTTTTACCCTCTTATTATTTATAGTGTGCATTGAGGACATTGCACAATTTTAAGTGTGGGGTGAGGAGATTGTCTGAGTGACTTTCTATGCTATTTTAGTTGTGTTAGTTTAATTGAATATTTTTTTAGAAAAATAAAAAAAAAAAAATTTGGGACTTCTCCCGACGATGGATCTCCTAGACAGTTTTCTTGAGGGATTAAAGTCTAAACAAAAAATATAAAAATATGTCTTTTAGCTTTCTTTAGATAGTAATAATCCCCCGTGGTTTTTCTTTGTGCCTCGGTTCTTTTCCATGGGATGTAGTTTGAACTGGGTAGTAGTATTTTTTTATTTTAGAGTAGATTAGAATTTAGGGAATAAAAAGAGGAAGAATAATAAACCTAGGCACCCTTGACTTGTTTGATAGCAGCATATTTAGGCTTTGGCATGTGTAGTATCTTCCCTATGATTTGAAATTATTGATGATGCCTTGCTTAGTTGGATAGCATGTCTTGTGATGCCTATGTCTCGTTTTCTAGACTTCTGTTCACTTTCTGCTTCATGCTTAATATCTCGTGGCTCCGTGAATACTTGCAATTGTTGAAAGTCGGAATGAAACCGTCCTTAGTGAGTCATGTGCCATGTGTGGTGAGGTTTTTATATAGTCTATGTATTGTACTTGTGTCTAAAACTTGCCCGGTATGTGAGTTGAAGCGAAATTTTAAGTGATGTTCGGTTTGAAGAATAATTCTAGGCTTTCTTTGATCTTTTTGAGCTTAATTGCTTATCACAAATAAAATTCATCCCTAGCTAACCCTTTTGAGCCTATAAACTTTTGTTTGGCACCCACATTACAAGCCTATATCCTTTTTGTTCTTAATTGATATCTTTGATCCCTTTTCCTCTTAAAGCACTTTAATCGTGAGATGAGCACTAAAAGAAGTAAGAAGGAACTAAGAGTGGGGTGGCTTTTGAGTGGAACCAATGAAAGAAAAAAGGGTGCACTTATTTTTTTTAAAATAATACACCACTAGCGGAAAAAAAAGAATAATATGAAAAAAATAAAAAATAAAAAATACAGATGAATACATTGTTATCTTGTTCCTTATAGTGGGTATGAATTAATGTAGTGCTTAAAGAAAAAGGGAGCATTATTGGTGTGATATTAGCTGTGAAATTGAAGTTGGGATTGAAAAATTTGCGCTCAAAGCGATTATGTGATGTGTTAAAGTGCTTAGGAGGGTGAACCACTATTCCTAAATATATCCTCCCCGTCCCTTAGCCCACATTACAATCATGAAAAAGTCCTAACCGATTTTAGATCGAGCGAGCCTACATTAGTAGAGATTTACATTAAGGGCAAGCCTATGGTACCAATTACATGCATGTGACTTATTTTGTGAGGGTGAACGATATTTTCTTTGATATATATGAGTCATTAAAATATATTTGATCACGAGATTCTAATGTGTGGATTCAACTTACTCTCTTACCTTGGTTGTGAGGGCACATGATTTCATGAAGGATAGGTAACGTTATTAGACTTCTCTACGACGTTGGGTATTCAGCCATGAGTGCATTGTGACATTGAGTCGGTTTTTGAGGCTAGGGTTTTTGTGAGCATATTATCTTTGTTTGAATATTTTTGAAGAGTGGCATAAGTAAAGGGAAGTGTATGATGATTGCATATGCTAGAGTTTACTTGTTGCTATCAACCATAATCATTGGTGTAGTGTGCTTCAAATATGTTATATGCTCATAGATAGAGTAAATTTTTGGTTGACTCGAGGACGAGAAAAGTTTAAGTATGGGGTATTGATGATAGGCTATAATTACGTATTTTAGTCTCTTATTACACTCTAATTTACAGCACTTTAATTGAGTTTGAGCTTTAATCGCTAGTATTTTGCACTAATGGCGTGTTTTATGCCTTGTAGGAGTGATTTCGAGCTATATAGATGTTATGAAATGAATTCAAGTGATTTGGAGCTTTAAATTTTGAGTAAAAGTTCAAGGAATTAAGCCGAGATCGTGTTTGGGGGTCAACGGATGATGGTTAGAGCGAACGAAGACTCCAGTAGGCAGATTGTGCTCTGTCTAGTAAAATAGACATAACTTTTCGATCCGAACTCCAATTGGCTACACAATATATGGTTGGAAAGCTAATGCAAAGTGCTACAACTTTTATGTTTTACATTTTTCCAAATTTGGAACGGAACAGGGTGAAAAATGCGCAATAGAGCTTTCTCGCAAGTTTTAGCACGCCCAAATGCGCTGCAGCGCTAATAAATGCGCGGTCAAGGCAAAACATCAGAAAAAATGCGCGGCCAGATGCGTGCCCAGGTGCGCTGCAGCGCTAGTTAAGCCCGAGAAAAGTGTCCTTTTTTACCTTGGAGAAGGTATAATTGTTTGGGCCCAACCCTACTTGGTATATATACATAGGAGAACGTTTTTTTGAGGAATTTTTGACCAAGGAAGAGCATAGAGCCGCCATGGAGGCCGGGTTTCATCTTTTCTTCCCCAAACTTAGACTTTTTATGCTTCTTTGTATGATTTGTTGTTTTGCTACCATGTCTATGTGGAGCTAAACTTCACGTTCTAGGGTTGTGGTTCTTTCATGACTATTGTTATTCGGATATCAATTTCGATTTCTTAGTTTATTATATTGGTTTATTTATTCAATCCTGCACTTAATTATTTGATTGCTTGATCACCAATTGAATACTATCTATGAATCTAGAGTTGAACTCGAAAGTGGGAATTCTATATTGCATATAAGATTGAGTAGAGCAAGTTCTTGAACCTGGGCCTCGGGGAACGGATTCGCGGTTAGGATAGACATATACCTAATTGCCTTGCTTGGTTGATTTACAGGAATTATAAATGCGTTCTTGTTGATTCTAACTCCATAGACATATAGGCGTTAGGTTAGCTTGAATAGGCGAGTAAGAACTCGACAGATTCTTATGAGCAATATTAACCATGTCAACCAATAAACTAGATAAATTAGTTAGTCAATTCAATTGAAGAATACAATAGGATTGTTAGATAGCCCATAACCCTAGATCGTTTTCATTACATTGATATCATAAAAATCTTCTCTTTCTCTGTTCAAAGTTCATTATTTGTTTTTATTTATTTAATTAGTTTAGAACCAAATAGTTCTAGATTTAATTCTTGTATAGATAATTAGGATAGTCTAATTTAGTTAATGGTTAATCACAAGTCCCCGTGGCATCGACATCCGACTTTTAGTCACTTTATTACTTGACGACCGCCTGCGCTTGCGTGTGCGTTTGGCCGCAACACAAGTCTTCCAAAAGTAATGGATGGATTGAGTAAATGCTCGTAATGGACCCATTATTCAAGGAGAATGGTTACTTAGATTTAGCCCTATAAATAGACATACTTTTACCACCATTAGGTGAATCTAATTTTCTTCTCTATAATTATATAATTTGTAATTTATAGCATATTGCTCTCAAGTTAGACATAGTTCGACCCTTCAAGCTCAATTCGGCTCATTATCCTATCAAGGATCATTCAATAAGAATTCTTTATTCTCTGTTTTATTTTTATTATATTATCTATCATTGAATTTATTTTCCACTTCTCTATCACGTTGCATTAACAAAATTTTATACCTTTTGGATTGAGTCGGTTGGTTGTGGCCCGTCATATAAAATTATTGCTTTGACCTTGAAAACTATTTTTTGGGTTAAACAGTTTGGTTCTGTTGTTGGAAACTCAAGCAAATTTGCTTTTCATTCAAAGATAGTAACAATTTTCGTTAATATTTGCTTGTTTTCAGTTTAAACCTTCATCATGGCCGTAATTTGCCAATCAACACAGTTGAGGACAACCAAGTTGGAGATGGCTTTACCATGCAAAATAAAAAGGGAAGAATAGTCATGATAATGATATGTAAGCAACAAGCAGAGAAAAATAGAGAATGTACATCGATATATTGGTACCACAACTCTCAGTACCAGAGCTGATTATAACGAATCTGTACGAAACAGTTATAGAACAGGAGGTTCGGATACACCAGGTAATTTTAATTTGCAAAATTTAGTTCTAACCTTACAGAAACAGATCAAGGAACAGAACGAGCGGATAGAACACCTCTGGGAATTCCTATCTATCCTACGAGAATAATATGCATAACCGTTACAACACCGGGATTTACATAGAAGAAGACACAGTAAGTCGAATCGACACTATTAATATGACCAAAAACAGGTTCAAAAAACCAAACCGAGGTGATTTTAGATTTGATTGAAGGAGTTAGAAGAATAACGTTGGACTTTCCCGGAACTGAGGAGAAAAATTTAAATTCTATATATACGAAGCTATGAATAAAGGAAGACACGTTCATTCAACTAAAAGTCAAAAAACAGGCCCGGAGATAAAACAGATGTGATTTTTGGGTGATCCGAATTTAAATGTAAAAATCTAAAAAACAGGCCCGAGCAAAGAGATGAGATATTTTCTTCACGGGCTGGAGAAGATCCGAATCTACCCGAAAAGGTAAGGAATTACTTTGCTAAATTGTAAAATTTCATAGAAAAAGAATGAAGATTAGGAGGAACGGGTAAAACACCCACGAGATTGCTTACAAAGATACCACACCTAACAACTGAAAAAGAAGAGATAGCTGCAGGATGAAATAGAACACGAGGAAGAAAGGTTCATTAATAACCTTGGACAATTATGCAAATATTTTTTGAAGCAATCATTGAACTGAAATCATCAGAAGCCACGAAGTCAAATGCTGAAGAACTATAAATTATCATTGACTTCCCAAATAGGAAGGATTACGTTGGTCATGACTCGACACCAAATTTAAAGGTAATTTTTACATGTTAACAAAAATTGCTTTGCTTGCCTCCATGCTAACATAACAGGTGTATCGCCGGAGGTAAAGGTTTATATACTCAATATTAACCCGTAAAATAATTCGGTCACGCAAAAGAAGAAACTAGAGTCAAATAACAAAAGACAAAGTTAAAGAACTTCGCAAGATCAGTTCAGTCTGAAAAGTTGAATCATTTGAACTTGCTATCTGACAACAACACACCATTACTTTTGAAATTCTGAGGAGAAAGATGATTGCAGCTACACCAAAATTGTCTCGGATGTCTCGGTAAATGCAATTCTAATTCAAGAAGATAAAGGTACACATTCTCCTATCTGTTATAAAATGCTCTTAGATACAGAAATTACATATCTACATTTTGATAAGTTGGCATTAATTGTAGTTGACATAAATCTAAGGCTTTATTTTCAATGTCATTCAATTCCCGTAGTCACTATATTTTCATTGCGCAGTATTTTGCATAAACATGAACTGTCAGGAAGGCTAGCTAAATGAGCTGTCAAACTAAGTGAATATGATATTGTTTATCAGTCACGTACGACTATAAATTTACAAATTAAGCAGATTCAACGATTAATCTTAGCTCGAACATATTACCCAAACATGTTATTTCTGGGATAGTTTTCGGCATCTGGACCTTCTACACAATTAGGTCCACAAGTACTAAACTTCCCGAGTTAGAGACAATGCTTAATGCATATCAGGGAAAGTATTTAGATAATTAATAAAAGTTATTTTATTACTAATAACAAAGCTGAGTATTAGCATATGCTGCAGGGCTTAAATTAGCTTGGGGACTCAGAGAAAAAGTATTGATTTAACGATTGATCAAATCCAAGAAAACTATGTAGCCCAAGAAAATAGAGCCGGATGTGCTAGTCTCGGATCTATTGCTGATATCACTGACTCCGAAAGCAACTATGGTGTCACTACCCAAACCCGCACTAGTCGTGATGGCGCCTCTCGTGAAGACAAGGCCAGCCAACTAACCCAATTTGTCCCTTTCAAAATAATTTAACATAAATGAATAGCAAAAACACGACTTAATGACATTAAGTAACGATATTTACAACCCAACACAGCCCGATCGGGGTGTCACAAGTCACGAGCATCTAGAAGGATTTTGGTACAACTACAAAGCCTGTAATACATAGAATAAAATCTGGAATAAAAAGGAAGAAATCCAGTGCCGCGAACACTGGCGGTCACCTTGCTCAGCTACGATAGTAAATCCTCATCCAGCTCAAACCCGCTACCGGGTAAACTAATACCTACATCTGCACGCAAGGTGCAGGGAGTAAAGTGAGTACTCCAACCTAGTGAGTAATAGAGGTAAATAATAACTAAGCAGCAAGAAACCACATAAAACAAGCCATCATGCTATATAGAACGGTGTACCCTTTGAGAAAACAGTGAAATCGTGAAATCTTTAGAAATTATCCGGACTCAATTTAAAACCTCTTTTGAAAATATCTTTTTCCAACAGTTAAGCAAAGGAATACGCAATAGATAGTGCAAGTCAGCACATAAGTCAGCCCCTTGGGCACAACACTCCATTAATAAATAACACCAGGGTATCAGGTAAACAGTACAAGAAATAACATGGATGCCAATGAAATGCGAGTGCTGGAATGTCATGACAAATATTACAAATAGGAGCAAATGCATGAGTACAATGCAATGCATATGACGGTACACTCCGGTACCTACTACGGCGTGCAGCCCGATCCACTTAATGTCGACGGCGCTCACTAGGAGTGTGTACAGACTCCGGAGGATCTCCTACAGGCCAAGCGCAATATCAAGCCATCCCGTGGCATCAACCAGGCCCTCGGCCTCAAAATCAATATAACACCGCTGCGGCGTGCAGCCCGTGCCACCCATAGTCTAGACATACACATGCAACACTGCTGCGGCGCGCAGACCGTCCACGCTCAGTCCCGAAATGAACATAAGCCACTTGGGCAATACAACATGGTAGTTCTCAGCTCAAAACGTCAATAAAATATTGTTTAAGTTTTCAAATCTTAGAAAAATGGTTGAGTTTGCAAAACAGTATTAAAACCTTGGACCGAGATCAAATAATATGCAAAGTGATGCAAAAACAGTGATATCAATCCCTGAAAGATTCACATAGTTGGCACGAAGCCCAAACATGGGAATCAGCCAAAATTATGATGATAACAAGCAGTTTCAGTCAAATACATAGTAATTTCATCAATCGGGACGGACCAAGTCACAATCCCCAACGGTGCTCTACCCCACGCTCGATATCCGGCGTGCAAGTCACCTCAATACAGCACTATGATATGCAAATCCGGGGTTTCAAACCCACAGACTATCATTTACAATCATTACTCACCTCGAACCGGTGAAATCTCTAGCTTGTGATGCCTTTGCCCCTCAAATCGGCCTCCACGCATGTCGAATCCAACCAAAAATAGAGCGGATACATCACAATATGCTAAGGGAACAATACCCAATTGAAAACAATCGAAAAATAGCAAAAATCTCGAAATTAGCAAAACCCGATCCCCAGGACCACTTCTCAAAAAATTATAAAATTCACATCAATGGATTCCTCATCTCGCCACGAGTCTATACATATCAAATTTACCAAAATCGGAGTCCATTTGACCCTTCAAATTCTTTTTTTAAATTACAAATTCTCAAGCCCTAGCTTTACCCCCTTTTGATGAATTTCAACCAATTTCCATGTTAAATCTATTATAATCTCTTGTATTTAGGCTAAGGAACTTACCTTCAATCAATCCTCCTTGAATCCCTCTTCAATTTGTCCCAAAGAGCTCTCAAAATACTCAACAATGGTGGAAAAATGACTAAAACTCGCGGATGAAATGTTTATAAACTCACTGCCCCGCTCCTACAATTCCTTCTACGTGATCGCGACCTAGGTCCCGCGATCGCGTAACACAAAAACCTGGCCTCTCAAAATAACTCTACGCGAACGCGATTAGAGCCCCACGAATGCGATGCACCACCAACTAATACTCCTCGATCGCGAACATTCAAACGCGAACGCAGAGAACAGAATTCCTGCCTCCCAAATAGCTTCTACGCGATCGCGACACCACACCCGCGAATGCGAAGCACAATACTCTGTAACATCAAGACAGCAGAATCTGCAACTCAAAATGCCAAGATTGGTCTGATCGACCACCCGAAACTCACCCGAGTCCCCTGGGAACTCAACCAAAAGCACAAACATGATCTAATACCTTATTCGAACTTGCTCCAATTATCAAAACACCACGATTAACACTAAAATCATCAAATTACATCAAATTCAAGCCTAAGTTCTTTCAAAAACTTCTGAAATACGCATTTGATCAAAAATCCAACCAAACAACGTCCGAGTGACCTGAAAGTTTGCACACACATCACAAATCACATATCGAAGCTACAGCAACTCTCGGAATTCTATTCCGACCCTCGGATCAAAATCTCACCTATCAACCGAAATTCGCCAAAATACTAACTCCCCCAATTCAAGCATAATTCTACATCGGACCTCCAAAATCAATTCTGATCGCTCTCCTAAGTCACAAATCATCCCCCGAAGCTAACCGAATTACCAGAAATCACATCCGAGCCCTCTAACTCAATAGTCAACATCCGGTTGACTTTTTCAACTTAAGCCTTCCTTAAAGAGACTAAGTGTCTCATTTCTTATCAAAACCAATCCAAATCAACTCTAACACACCACATACCGATAACGAAACATGAAGAAGCATAAATGGGGAAACAGAGCATTAACTCGTGAGATGGCAGGTCGGGTCATCACATCCTCCCCAACTTAAACCAATACTCGTCCTTGAGCGTACCTAGAGTTGCTCTAGAGGCAATCCAATAGCTGAATAACTTTACTATGCATATGCCGGGGGTGATCCCACATCACCCTATCTCATATAGGTCCGATAACACATTTTAACCGAAATTACACAATCCAGTCTGGCCCATAAATCGTACATCTACCTTTTCACTTTTGAAACCATCAATACGATCAAAACCTCACACCTATACTTTGAATAGTCCCGAACCAGCTGTAATAACCCATACCTGCAACCTCAGGTGAGATCATATGATATACCACATAATCTAAGCATTCGAAACGATAACTCCTATTCACAGCAGTTGCCCACAACAACCAAATACCGCTAGAAAATACCTTATTAGCTAAACTCTTATTCCAATACTTCCATATACTGCCAATGATACATGAGACACACAGCAAACCATAACCATTTCTTGGATCAACCACTCATGAAGCCACTCCCCTTTTGACTAATACCCTAACAGATTTTCGAGCCGAACCTCGATATTATCCTTCTAACAAAATGTAATCAAATCTGTTCATGTTCACTAATGAACCCAATGATCACCTCCAACCCATCACACCACTCTAGTGATATGACACCTCGATACTGGCCTAAGCCACCACTTGCATAATACACGCACCAATAAGAGACGGCCTGAACATCTTCAAATCATGAAAAATGACTCAAATGAAAGAACTGTACCTCAAGCTCATCAGTACCATCACAACACAAGGCCGAGACCCCATCTCACATCGTAGAAATAGAACAACTGAATCTACTTCGAAGGGTCATAACTCCACGTAGCCCTGCTACAATGCACGATCATATCGAAACACTGTTACACATGAAGCACCTCAAGTCACTATGATAAAAAATCGACATCCACGCACATTTTGATGTTTGGAACCAAAGCAATTCATTACATCCACGGTGAAATAAATAACATATGACTCGTAACTCGATAGGTCATAACCGATACTCTATTCGCCGATCAACACCCAATTACTCTTCCCGCTCGACTTCCTCTATGAATCCCCAATAGAACCGCACCACATGTGCCCATATCCAACAATTCATAATGTCTCACAGCACAGAAAAGCAACTCATAGATCTCCCCAGATCACTAGCAAGTTCAATAACGATCGAATCAACCTAGCCCTCAACAACACAATTCGGGGCCAACCAAGCCAACTCAAGCTAAACACATATCCATTTAGCTTACCAACGAACTCAATACCAAGAAGCCTGAAGATGCTCCTTCCACTAATATAACTCCTACCGGAGCCGTACGATACGGTGCATGGCACCAAATAAATACCGAAATTAACAATCTTGCCCGGCGACATACCCGGCCACAAGAAATGCATCCGAAAAAGTCCCTCAATACCGGAACTGAATCAATGGTAGAAACCTCTGCACTGACATCCACCATGAAGGCCTAATTAAGAAAATAAATCCTTCCCAACCGTCCGCTGGTCTTCGGAATATAAACCACTCTGCGAGAACATAATCCGATGCACCTCGCCACGTAACCTGTATCATTTTCCAACATAGCCCATAGCACAATAGTCTAGAGTAACCCAACACTAAGACAACCAGTCTACACCCCAATATCATATCCAAAATCTAATATACCAAGCAAAGAAATATCCACTCAGGCCTCCAAATCCCAATAGCCGCTAACGGTACCAATACACACGATCCACAACCTCGTCTATACCTGAGAACTCCCAGTCTCCAACTCCATATAGCACACGAATCACTGTACCTGATCCCAAATTTTGCAGTATGAATATATATTACACCTCGAGTACCCAATCCTTCCACGAAAGATATTCTAAAATTCCCCTGTGCCATCAAACAAACTCAGACATCAGTAGTCGATCTAGCAAGAAAGCACCGCAATACTAACATAGTATCATCAGTCTAATCACATTACCCTTTTTCTAAGACATTTACTCTCGTCAAATCACTTCCAATTAGCAGTATCACTTCCTTGATTAACTGAGGCTACCCGTTGCCTAAGAATTTCATGAACTTCCTTTCAGAATTGAACTGAAAACCTCGAACACGCAAATCTCAATCCTACACAACATACCGCGTATACCGTACCATCCAAGGATAGCAAGAAAAACTTTATCTCCCTTCCGAGCAACGAACATCTACTCACTCAACCAGTAAAGAACTTCCTTCGATCCCATCTAGAAGAAAAATCATTACACATTACATGCTCTGCATGCCCATAGAAAATATACATCTCCAATTTGCAGTAGAACCCAACATGAACTCTCTCCCAATTCCATTTGCACGAGCTAAACTGCTAGGACTGAATCCTTCTATCCAAACCGAGCTAAGCAAGCTGTCAGAACTCAAGAACTTTGTTGCACAATACCTGTAAAGGTTCATTACCTTGAACACATACGAATAATTAATCATATCCTTACCATACCGACTCGGTCCACTAGCAAACTACTTTATTTATCTAGACTTCCTTCTAATTCATCATCAACTTGGTATTCCCTCTTGCTGTAGCACCACAATGCCTCAACCCAGGTTTACCACACGAGACTCAAACATAAGACCACACTGTCTAAGACCCATAGGCCACGGAATACTCCCTCAAATGTTCCCAGAAATACCATATTCCAGAATACTTTACCTTGAAGAACTTCCTGCGAATCTGAATTCGTTACCATTACTTTCCAGATACTGATACATAGAATCCCATAATTAACATAAAATACCACAAGTCTTGACCTTTCCGATGAAACCACAGTCTTTGACCACATACACAACTTTGAGACACCTGATTGTTACGTGTAGAATCTTGAACACAATAAAACCATTCTTGAGAGTCATTTACTTCATATTCGAACTACAATTTACCTGATCAAATGGACTTAACCATACGTGCCTCATTAGCACTTTGACACCGCAGGATATGGTCTCATTTCAATACAAACAAACATCTTCCTTCTCCATACACTGAGCATTCTTTATCAATGACAGCTCAAGACATCCTATTATTTCCGCACATCTACGAAGCACCATATAACCTTTGTCAAAAATTTTCTTCACTCGTGCCATCTTTGGCTTACTTTCTACAACCAGAACTGATCCGCCAGCATATCTCGAAACGGAACCACCATAGCACATAACCGTGCAATCAGCTAATCAACAACAACCTCCCCAGCTTGGCTCGAAGCCATATATCAGGACACACTCGATAACCCATAATACCTTTACTCAAATGATGCCACAATACCATAGTGAGATTAAACTCAAATCGTCTACCCGTTTGTCAAAACACAGATCATCTAGTACAGTAATCCTCGGCAAACCTCGCATTCATTCCCACCTCAGTTGAGTCTACTCTCTTAAGCAACCCGAATTCTCAAATTTCAACGCGTACCCTTCAATTACACATGAGATCTTCTAACATACGCATAAGGATCATACCACTTAAGAACACTCCACAGGAGATAACCCACCTGCTTCGCCTCAATTTAGTACTTCAACATACCTTCCACCATCATATATGTTACACAGTCATTAGTCTTCCTGAGTCTGAACTCATACCGCCACATGTAATGCACTCCCCTCCCCAACTAGGAGACACAAAAATATTCTTCACGCGCCCATATTCGGGCTACACATCGAATCACAATAGGAATTGAATTCTTAACAGTTCATCTATTATCCAACAGACTTCTTCGTCACTACCAAGTCATATAGATACATCTCGCAGTACTAACATACTCATCCCATGGATATCCAACTGCTATTCCAGCTAATAGGGACAATACCGAACATATAAGTTCAACACACTTTCTCATACGATCAGCACCTCGGTGCTCAAACCATGGCAAAGATCCAACCTCAAGTCCTCCAGACTTGCCCAATATCAAACTCACAGAGATTACATCTTGCCCCTTGATCGGGGAATCACAAGCCATCAAGGCACATATAATACTGAGCGCTCGCGTGCGCACACAGACGTGTGGAAGGAATTTCAAGGGCTATATATCAAGCTAAATCAAGTGCGCACGATAAGAATTCCAAGCAAGTGAAGTTTTTCCTAAAGGTTCTGCAGCCTCTCGAGGATAAATACAAATGTCTCCGTACTGATCCGCGAGACTCTACTAAACCTGCTCATGACTCGTGAGACCTAGTAACCTAGGCTCTGATACCAACTTGTCATGACCCAAACCCGCACTAGTCATGATGGCGCCTCTCATGAAGACTAGGCCAGCCAACTAACCCAATTCGTCCCTTTCAAAATAATTTAACATAAATGAATAGCAAAAACACGACTACATGACACTAAGTAATGATATTTACAACCCAACACAGCCCGACTGGGGTATCATAAGTCACGAGCATCTAGAAGGATTTTGGTACAACTACAAAGCATGTAATACATAGAATAACATCTGGAATAAAAAGGAAGAAATCCGGTGCCACGAATGCTGGCGGTCACCTTGCTCAGCTACAATAGTAAATCCTCATCCAGCTCAAACCCGTTACCCGGCAAACCAATACCTACATATGCACGCAAGGTGCAGGGAGTAAAATGAGTACTCCAACCTAGTGAGTAATAGAGGTAAATAATAACTGAGCAGCAAGAAACCACGTAAAGCAAGCCATCATGCTATATAGAATGGTGTACCCTTTGAGAAAACAGTGAAATCGTGAAATCTTTAGAAATTATCTGGACTCAGTTTAAAACCTCTTTTGAAAATATCTTTTTCCAATAGTTAAGCAAATGAATGCGCAACAGATAGTGCAAGTCAGCACATAAGTTAGCCCCTCGGGCACAACACTCCATTAATAAATAACACATGGGTATTAGGTAAACAATGCAAGAAATAGCATGGATGCCAATGAAATGCGTGTGCTGGAATGTCATGACAGATATTACAAATAGGAGCAAATTCATGAGTGCAATGCAATGAATATGACGGTACACTCTAGTACCCACATCGGCGTGTAGCCCGATCCATTTAACGTCGACGACACCTCACTAGGGGTGTGTACAGACTCTGGTGGGGATCCTACAGCCCAAGCGCAATATCAAGCCATCTCGTGGCATCAACCAGGCCCTCAGCCTCAAAATCAATATAACACCACTGCGGCGTGCATCCCGAGCTATCCATAGTCCAGAAATACACATGCAACGCTGCTGCGGCGCATAGCCCGATCCACGCTCAGTCCCGAAATGCACGTTGCTGCGGCGCATAGCCCGATCCACGCTCAGTCCCGAAATGCACATAAGACACTTGGGCAATACAACATAGTAGTTCTCAACTCAAAACGTCAATAAAATATTGTTTAAGCTTTCAAATCTTAGAAAAATGGTTGAGTTTGCAAAATAGTATTAAAAGCTTGGACTGAGATCAAATAATATGCAAAGTGATGCGAAAATAGTGATATCAATCCCTGAAGGATTCACATAGTTGGAACGAAGCCCAAACATAGCAATCAGCCCAAATTATGATGATAACAAGTAGTTTCAGTGAAATACGTAGTAATTTCATCAATCAGGATGGACCAATTCACAATCCCCAACGGTTCTCTACCCCACGCTCGATACCCGGCATGCAAGTCACCTCATTACAGCACTATGATGTGCAAATCCGGGGTTTCAAACCCCCAGACTATCATTTACAATCATTACTCACCTCGAACCGTTGAAATCTCTAGCTCGCGACGCCTTTGCCCCTCAAATCGGCTTCTACGCGCGTCGAATCCAACCAAAAATAGAGCGGATACATCACAATATGCTAAGGGAACAATACCCAATCAAAAACAATCGAAAAATAGCAAAAATCTCAAAATTAGCAAAACCCGAGCCTCAGGCCCACTTCTCAAAAAATTATAAAATTCACATCAATGGATTCCTCATCTTGCCACGAGTCTATACATATCAAATTTACCAAAATCTTAGTCCATTTGACCCTTCAAATTCCATTTTTAAATTACAAATTCTCAAGCCCTAGCTTTACCTCCTTTTGATAAATTTTAACCAATTTCCATGTTAAATCTATCATAATCTCGTGTATTTAGGCCAAGGAACTTACCTCCAATCAATGCTCCTTGAATCCCTCTTCAATTTGTCCCAAAGAGCTCTCAAAATACTCAACAATGGTGGAAAAATGACTAAAACTCGCGGTTGAAATGTTTATAAACTCACTTCCCAGCTCCTGCAATTCCTTCTACGCAATCGCGACCTAGGTCCCGCGATCGCATAACACAATAACCCGGCCTCTCAAAATAACTCTACGCGAACGCGATTAGAGCCCTGCGAACGTGATGCACCACCAACTAATACTTCGCGATCGCGAACATTCAAACGCGAACGCAGATAACAGAATTCTTGCCTCCCAAATAGCTTCTACGCGATCGTGACACCACACCTGCGATCGCGAAGGACAAATACTCTGCAACATCAAGACAGCAGAATCTGCAACTCAAAATGCCAAGATTGGTCCAATCGACCATCCGAAACTCACCCAAGGCCCCCGGGAACTCAACCAAAAGCACAAACATGATCCAATACCTTATTCGAACTTGCTCCAATTATCAAAACACCACGATTAACACTAAAATCATCAAATTACATCAAATTCAAGCCTAAGTTTTTTCTAAAACTTCCGAAAAGTGCATTTGATAAAAAACCCAACCAAACGACGTCCGAGTGACCTGAAATTTTGCACACACATCACAAATCACATATCGAAGCTACAACAACTCTCGGAATTCTATTCCAACCCTCGGATCAAAATCTCACCTATCAATCGAAATTTGCCAAAATACTAACTCTACCAATTCAAGCATAATTCTACATCGGACCTCCAAAATCAATTCCGATCGCACTCCTAAGTCAGAAATCATCCCCCGGAGCTAATTGAATTACTAAAAATCATATCCGAGCTCTCTAACTCAATAGTTAACATCCGGTTGACTTTTTCAACTTAAGCCTTCCTTAAAGAGACTAAGTGTCTCATTTCTTATCAAAACCAATCCAAATAAACTCTAACACACCACATACCGATAACGAAACATGAAGAAGCATAAAATGGGAGAAATGGAGCGGTAACTCATGAGACGACGGGTCGGGTCATCACATACGGGCACTTATTGTGAAATATCATTTCCGGATCAAACAATCTCGGGATTGATCCATCTCTTATTTAGGCGATCCCTGATCTTTCATCAATTAGAATAAAAATGAGGTAAGACTGACTAATTTAATTTGAATTGGCATAATAAACTCATTTATTACTTGCATATCGGAACTTTACCCAAAGACAATCATGCTTTCGATAACTCTGAGTGCATCTCATCCCGTACTACTTACCTTGTTGAAGGAGAATTATATTTGAGAATATTCAAGGCTCCAAAATCTAAAATTCCACATGTACAAAAAAACAAAATATATGATGCAAGAAATTTATAAAGAAAGCAGTGAAAATTACTCCGGTAATAAGGCGTTAAATCAAAAACTCATCAAAGTCAGTACGAATAGCTCAAATCAAGATATGACATGATCCTTGACAACATTTTGGAACCTCCGTAGTTCCCGGCCAGAGTATAAAATATTTGATAAAAAGAGTTTTGGTACTGTCCCTATATTGGAACTGGACCATTTGAAAGTCCATCAATATCGAAACTAACTATCCTGCCTGGGACTATAAGACGACGGATTGTCAAATTATGATTCCAGTGTTTGAGTTCTCATACCTCAAAACTCAAACACTAGGGAGATTACTTATACTTGAAGATTAGTCAATTTGACCTACTCAACTCGGTTAGTTGTATTACTCATATCAAGCATAAACACTTTACACAATATTGAATGAGTTCTTCAAAAATACGTATACTACACGTACAAAAAAAGGATTGAGAACTCCATGTCAGAGTCAAGAATCCCACGATAAAAAACAAGTGTTTTACATCTAAGTCAAGATAAAGGTATGCAAATATGCCACCAGAATAAAGTTCACTTTGAACAAATACGCAACTTATATTCGGCCCAACAACGACTATTCAAGCTAAATATATAAGCCTTACTTAATGGCTAATTGTATTATGACTCGGATCGATTATCCCGTAAATCTCAAATATTATTTCGGACATGTGTCTCTCTCTACTTGGAAGTATGTTCATATACTCCAATTTAGATTCAAAATCCAATCAGATTAAATGTCTCTTTAGGACAAATCTACTAAGATATATATTTATTTGGGATCAATACTTCCTCAAACTCAATGTCTTACCGGGATCAATACTCCCGCAAATTTTAATGGGGTTAATACTCTTGTAAATCTGACCGGGATTAATAATCCCTCAGACTAAAAGTCTACTCGGATCAATCGATCCTATTTTACGCCTGAATGAAAAGGAGACGTCCTATTCATAGCATAAAAGAGCCCTCTTTTATTTAAAAGTTAGACACCCAAAGGTGCAACTTTAGATGTCACACAAGTAACGATGCATCCAAATATATATTTTAAGTCTAAAAGACTAACTATGAGTACTCAAATAATTTTCTAAAGTGCCAAAAAAACTTGTACTCGGATAAATTTTCTAAAATGCCAAATGATGATATTAGACCCGAAAGACACGAGGAACACTGTATTATTCCGGTCCAGGTCACAATCCTTTTTATTAAAAAAAAAGGGTTGAGCAATTATTATCTAAATATATACCTCCGAGTCCCGTATATTTTTCCTTTTCAGGAAATGGACCACATGGAAGGAATAATCAAGTGCTCGAGATTTCATACTTCAAAGCTCTAACACTTGGGGGACTATATATATATGTAAGGCAAAGAAGACTAGAAATATTAAAATTCAAGTCAAGCCTAAGGTCTACCCAACAAATCAAAAGTTAAGAGCCAAGTCACAAGCCAAAAACACAAGCCTGACTTGAAAATCTTTGAAAACATATTAGTAAATGTAAACGAATGTTTCAAAAAAAAAAAGGTTAAAGGAAGAATATTAGTTACGAGTAAAAATGCACATCTTTGTACTTACTAAAAAACTGTTGTAATTGAAAATAATTATGGATAAAACATCATTACCCTTGTATTCATTTGAAAATTATTATCAATAAAAATAATTATGGGTAAAAATGGGTAAAAATTTATACCCGTTTATTTAAAACTGTTGTAAACAAAAATAGTTATTTCTTTGTACTAATTCAAAAAAAAAAACTATTGCAAAAGAAAAACAATTACTAGTGCAAGCTTATATCGAATCTGTTAAAAGAAAAAACGGTTGCGAAATGAGTTATAGACGATATACAAACACATGTGAAATATTATGAAAGTTTAATGTAAAAACTTTCTTCAAAACACTGTTAAAGAAAAACATGCTAAAATTTCTATCTCTCTTTTGTATATTTACACCATTATGAAGTTGAGACGTCTTCTTCATAAAGTGTCGTTCATAAAAGGACCCTCTTTTATAATTTGTGTTTATTCAAAAAAGTCATGGAGCATTAAAGTATTTTTAATGCAAAGTTAAAGGGTAAAACAAAAATCCAAACATTAAAAGAGGCAGAAAATAAAGCCGAAATATATATATGTATCAAACTTTGCAAACATAAAGCAAAGATTTATCTTGAAACCCCGATACAAGACATGGGTAAACCAACCGATTATTGACAAAAGGAACATAAGCGGTGGAGTTATCATCTGGATCTCTAAGTTGTGCACTCTTTTCTCCTTCGTCCGATTTTTGTCCCTATTGGATTTTTCTGGCAATATTTTTAATGAGGCAGAGGCAAGGATGAAAAGGATAAAATCTTCCACTTTTCGATCACATCATACTGAGTAACCGAAAAATGGTGGGACTATCTGTATTAGTAAAAATTAGACTTGCCATGTGGATATATTAAATGGCGACACGTATCAGCAAAGTTTGAAAAAAAGTAAAGAATGACATGTGAAGATATGTGAAACACCCCCGGGACCGAACATACTCGTACCATGCCTGTTAGCCTCAGAACTGATCATCATGAAATAGCCGGATCAGGTGCGGGAGAATATTTCATGAGGAAGGAATCAATTAATCCCAGATTATATTGAATTTATCATCATTGCACCATCCGTTACAAATCAATTATGTAACGTACAATAAATCCAATAAATGATTGTAACGGTCAAAACAAGGCAATAAATTCAAGATTGACTCAACAGGCACGTGATTGACTCAATAGGCACGAAATTAACTCAACAGGCACATGATTGACTCAACAAGCACGAGATTGATACATCCGTTATGAAATTAACTCATCAGTTATGGAATTAATTCATCAATTACGGAATTAACTCACTAGTTACAGAATTCCAGCATTTACGCAGCTGTTATGTGACTACTCAAAGGGTGTCATCACCCATTTCCTCATTCGTTTTGTGCTTTCGAGGCCTCAAAAACCTCATTTTTACTTGTCTGGATTTGCGTGCACAGTCCGGGCACGTAGCCAGAAAGCTTTTATATTGAAATATGTGAATTATGTGAAAAATTTAAAGAATTTTGATACTAATATGGTTAGAGTTGACTTCGATCAATATTTTTGGTAAACAGACCCGGACCCGGACCCGTGATTCGACGGTCCCGGAGGGTCTGTAGAAAAATATGGGACTTGGGCGTATGCCCGAAATCAAATTCCGAGGCCCCAGGCCCGTGGAATGAAAATGAAATTTGATAAAATAGTGATGGTATCGGGCTCGTATTTTAGTTCCGATGCCCGGTATAAGTTTTGTATATTGTTTAAGCGCTTTCTATAAAGTTTGGTTGAAAACGGATGTCATTTGATGTGTTTCGGACTTGAAATGAAAAATTTATGTTCTATGAAAATTTTGGATGGAATTTTGGATTTTGAGGCTTAATTTGATATAAATGATATTATTTTGGCAATTTGTTCTCTCGAGTAAGTCCGTAAGATATTTTTGAGGTTGTGTGTATGTTTGGTTTGGAGCCCCAAGGGCTCGGGAGAGTTTTGGATAGGCCGCGAGTGCATTTGAACATTTAGAAAACCAGCTGATGCACCTGATTCGTAAAAGCGGTATTCGCAAATGCGAAAGGCCCATCGCAAAAGCGAAGATGGCCCAGGTCTGACAGTCTCGCAATTGCGAGATTTTCCTTCGCAAATGCGAAGTGTTCCTGTCCGCAAAAGCGATGCCTGAGGTCGCAAATGCGAGACCTGGGGAAAATGGGGGAGTTCACAAATGCGAACAATTCCTTCGCAATTCCCAAACCTGCTGGGTTCGCATTTGCGAACCCAATTTCGCAATTCCCATATCAGAGACTTGCATTTTTTATATTTAGATGACTTTTCACCTCATTTCTTTATTCTTTCAACTCAAACACTCCATAGGCGATTTTCCAAGAAAACTTTCTTCCCCAAATCATTTGTAAGTCAATTTTTACTTAACTTCTTCAATCTTTAACATCATTAAATATGTTTTCATCTAAAAATCAAGGATTTTCATGGGTGAAAATGAGTATTTTGAGTAGAACCTAGGTTTTCTTAAAATTGGAGATTTGGACCTCAATTTGAGGTCCGATTTCAAAACAAATCATAGATATGAACTCGTGGGGGAATGGGTAACTGGGTTTTTGTTCGAACCTCGAGTTTTGACCACGTGGGCCCGGGAGTGTTTTGGAAAATTTTGAGTAAAAATTTGGAAAATTCATTTTCATGCATTTAAGTTGATTCAATTAGTATTTGTTGATACATTCAAGTAATTTGTGACTAGATTCGAGCGGTTTTGTGGTAAATTCGAGGGGTAAAGCTATACTAGAGGCTTGAGTGGATTTTTGGAGCATTTAAGGTAAGTGTTTGATATAAGTTTGGCTTGAGGGAATAGGATTAGAATATTAATTGCTAATTGCTAAATGTTGAGTACGGTGTATAGGCATGGTGACGAGTATCTATACACTGGTGTCTAGCATGACCGTTAGTCCTTATTGTGCTTATTCTGATTTTGTTGTGACTCTTCCTTGTTAAATTGGTGAACTCTATACAATGTGAAGAGTATGAGAAAGAAATTTATGACT
>MU735623.1:24432-36406 GCA_026770625.1 Nicotiana glauca
CGTTGACTTTGTAGTTGTACTGTTTCATTCCTTATTTATTTACCTTGTATTCTGAACTGCTACAACCCCTACAGCATGCTCCCCTCCCTCTTGATTGTTAAGTTTCTGTTTTCTCTTCTATTGAGTGTGTGTGTGTGTATATATATATATATATATTTTTTTTTTTTTTTTTTGAACTGCACAGGTTTTGTTTGGTAGTTCGGTCTAGCCTCGTCACTACTTCGCCGGGGTTAGGCCAGGCACTTACCAGCACATGGGGTCAGTTGTGCTGATGCTACACTCTGTGCATCTTTTTGCACAGATCCAGGTGTTGGAGCAGCATTTAGGTAACAGTAGCATTTTGGGAGCGAGCTTCCAGTCCAGGGACATTCGAGGTAACCTAGCTGGCGTTCGCAGGCCGAAGTCCCTTTCTATATCTTCTGTTTGTTTTTTATTGTACCGAGACAAACACTGTGTATTTTTCTATTCAGACTTGTTTGTAGCACTCTTTAGAGGTTCGTGAAGTAGCGACTCCAGTCTTGGGTAGTGAAATATTAAACTTCTGTATTTTAGGTTTTCAGTTATTCATGTTTTAAAAGACTTCCGCCTTTATTTAAAGGCTCGTTATTTTATTATTGTTGTGTGGTTATCCGAAGCGGTTTAGATGTTTGGCTTGCCTAGCTCCAACATTTGGCGCCATCACGACCCCCGACGGTGGGAAATCCGGGTCGTGACATGTTACAAGTCTTCCAAAAGTAATGGATGGATTGAGTAAATGCTCATAATGGACCCATAATTCAAGGAGAAAGGTTACTTAGATTTAGCCCTATAAATAGACATACTTTTACCACCATTAGGGGAATCTAATTTTCTTCTCTATAATTATATACATTGTAATTTATAGCATATTGCTCTCAAGTTAGCCATAGTTCGGCTCTTCAAGCTCGGTTCGACTCGTTATCCAATAAGGATCATTCAATAAGAATTCTTTTTTCTCTGTTTTATTTTTATTATATTATTTGTCATTGAATTTATTTCCCACTTCTCTATGACGTTGTATTAACAAAATTTTATATCTTTAGGATTGAATCAGTTGCTTGTGGCCCGTCATATAAAATTATTGCTTTGACCTAAAAAACTATTTTTTGGGTTAAACAACTTCCTAAATTTGAGTACGTTTATTGTCATATGGGCTCAAATATTAGTTGTACCAAGCAAAGGGATCAATATCAGAAACTTTTGATTTAGTATGTAGTTAGAAGTTAGAAATTAGCCGCTGTAAAAGGTCACATTCACGTGCATTTCATTTGACAATTATCATTCTCCCGGCAGGCATTCATAAGTTATTGGATCTAAATTTAATAAAATAATTTGAATTATATTTTAAATATATTATTTAAAATAAATATTATGGGCTAATATAATTGAATTAGTTATATAAATTTTCAATATATATGAGTTAATAAGTCTAATTTCATTGGACAAGTCCGTTTAATTGGGCTATAAGTGATTAGCCCACTTTATTAAGCCCATGATGTCATTTTCCTAGAGGTTTCGCTTGGCACGTGTGAAACGACGTGGCACTGTAAGTCGAACGGAAGAGCCAATAAGATCATGTCATGTGTCAAATTGACACGGCATGCCAAATAATATTAAAAGGCCAATGACACTACTCCGCATGTGGAAGTAACATGTTCTAGTCAATCAAATACGGCCTCATCACACTACAATCTGATTGGTCGAAAAGAGTTGGTTCACATTACAACTCTTCTCTTTCACAACTACAAATAGGGGTTTTTACGATACAAACCGATGGGCCGCGATGGGCACCCGCTACCTTAGTCAACCGAGTACCAACATAACGCATCTTCTTTATTACATTATTATATACACATGACATACGAGCCTAATAGGCCAACATGATTATTTATAAACTCAAGACATAGGACGACAAGGACGTACAATCTTTCACGTACACGATATATGTCTACAAGCCTCTAAAAGTACATAAATGTCATAAAAGTCGGGACAGAGTCCTGCCATACCAACAATACACGTCTAAATCATACCAGCCAAACAAGCAACTTCGAAGCAAATGGAGTGCACCAACATCTTCCACCGAGCTGATAGCCTACTTGGAGGGTTCTCGACATGTCTATCGGAACCTGCGGGCAATAAACGTAGCATCCCCAGGTAAAAGAGACATCAGTACAAAAAAGTACCGAGTATGCAAGGCACATAAATAAGTACATAACAGACATGGAAGAAATATAGAGTACTTGACTCAACCTGCAAGTCAGAATAACTCTGTAAATCATGAAATACTTTTAGTGTCATACATATGCGTATAAATGTCATGTCGTGCATATGTACATGTATCATAACATCATCAGCCTCTGAGGGAATCCCATCGTATCATATCGGCCACTGTGGCCAAAATCATCAACGTATACCAGCTGATCAAGTAGTGGTGCGTATATAACGCCATAACCTTTCCCATCCCCTATATATATATATATATATATATATATATATATATATAACGCCATCTGGGTCATATTTTAGCCATTATGGGCAACATTAGCATCATATTCCAGCTGATCAGGTGGTGGTGCGTATATGTCACGACCTGGATTTTTCACCTTCGAGAGTCGTGATGGGACCTACTAATGGGAGCTAGGAAAGCCAAGTTTGATTAATTTTTTATTAACAACAAGATTCTCTTTAACAATTATCGGTAATAATATAAAAGCAACAAAATTAATTAAGTAAGCGAAAGTCTTAAATTAAAGAAAACTGATTAGAAATGCAAAAAATTTAAGATAAGCCTCTACCCAAGACTGGTGTCACAGCACTTGCGAACCACTAAGAGTACTAAATACAATGTCTGAAAGAAATATAACTGTTTGTCTCGAGTATAAGGAGATAATATACTAAAATAAAGGATAGAGGAGATGTCGGGCCTGCGGACGCCTGCAAGGCTACCTCGGTGTCTTGCTTGACCGAAGGCTGGCTCCCGTGCTACTGCTGCTGTGGTCCAGAACCTTGATCTGTGAAAAGAGCACAGAGTNTACACATGACATACGAGCCTAATAGGCCAACATGATTATTTATAAACTCAAGACATAGGACGACAAGGACGTACAATCTTTCACGTACACGATATATGTCTACAAGCCTCTAAAAGTACATAAATGTCATAAAAGTCGGGACAGAGTCCTGCCATACCAACAATACACGTCTAAATCATACCAGCCAAACAAGCAACTTCGAAGCAAATGGAGTGCACCAACATCTTCCACCGAGCTGATAGCCTACTTGGAGGGTTCTCGACATGTCTATCGGAACCTGCGGGCAATAAACGTAGCATCCCCAGGTAAAAGAGACATCAGTACAAAAAAGTACCGAGTATGCAAGGCACATAAATAAGTACATAACAGACATGGAAGAAATATAGAGTACTTGACTCAACCTGCAAGTCAGAATAACTCTGTAAATCATGAAATACTTTTAGTGTCATACATATGCGTATAAATGTCATGTCGTGCATATGTACATGTATCATAACATCATCAGCCTCTGAGGGAATCCCATCGTATCATATCGGCCACTGTGGCCAAAATCATCAACGTATACCAGCTGATCAAGTAGTGGTGCGTATATAACGCCATAACCTTTCCCATCCCCTATATATATATATATATATATATATATATATATATAACGCCATCTGGGTCATATTTTAGCCATTATGGGCAACATTAGCATCATATTCCAGCTGATCAGGTGGTGGTGCGTATATGTCACGACCTGGATTTTTCACCTTCGAGAGTCGTGATGGGACCTACTAATGGGAGCTAGGAAAGCCAAGTTTGATTAATTTTTTATTAACAACAAGATTCTCTTTAACAATTATCGGTAATAATATAAAAGCAACAAAATTAATTAAGTAAGCGAAAGTCTTAAATTAAAGAAAACTGATTAGAAATGCAAAAAATTTAAGATAAGCCTCTACCCAAGACTGGTGTCACAGCACTTGCGAACCACTAAGAGTACTAAATACAATGTCTGAAAGAAATATAACTGTTTGTCTCGAGTATAAGGAGATAATATACTAAAATAAAGGATAGAGGAGATGTCGGGCCTGCGGACGCCTGCAAGGCTACCTCGGTGTCTTGCTTGACCGAAGGCTGGCTCCCGTGCTACTGCTGCTGTGGTCCAGAACCTTGATCTGTGAAAAGAGCACAGAGTATAGTATCAACACAACTGACTCCATGTGCTGGTAAGTGTCTGGCCTAACCCTGACGAGGTAGTGACGAGGCTAGGACCAAACTCCAGATAAACCTGTGCAGATATATATACAAGTACAATGGAAAAATAGCAATAATAAACAATTTAAGTTGGGGGAGGGGGCATTCTTCGGGGGCAACAGGTAGGAATAAAATATCAAGAATAATAGAGCGTACATCTATAGTGTAGCTTCTAACACAAAATAAACAAATAAGACAACTTTTATATTCAACTCATCTTATTGCAGGCGTGCATCCCGATCCCATTTCTCAATATCTCGTGGTAGGCATACCACCCGCTCCCATTTTAATATCACTTGTGGTAGGCGTACCACCCACTCCCTTTTCAATATCACTTGTGGTAGGTGTACCGCCCACTCCCTTTTCAATATCACTTGTGGTAGGCGTACCGCCCGCTCCCTTTTCAATATCACTTGTGGTAGGCGTGCCACCCGCTCCTATTTCAATATCATCTGTGGTAGGCGCACCATCTTCTCCCTTTACCTTCAACACCATACACAATACAATCCCAGGAAGGGAACAATCAAATTAATAACATCCTGGCAAGGGAACAATCAACAACCACTCAAATATCCCGACAAGGGAGAGTCAGCTATAACCAGTCCTATTCAACTTCTACTTGACACAACTAATACCAATATTCAGTCACAACTTTCATAGGATCAATCAAGGATACACAATTATCAAATTAAGACTCACGATCATGCTTGACACCAATGCATGGATACTCGTCACCATACCCATACGTCGTACTCAACACAAAACAAGTAGCAATTATGACTCAACTCCTAATCCCTCAAGCTAGGGTTAGACTGAACACTTACCTCGATGCTTTGAACTCAATTTAAGTCTCAACTATAGCTTTACCCCATGATTTCACCTCCAATTTGCTCGAATCTAGCCACAAATTACTTAATTACATTAATAAACACTAAATGAATCAACCCCAATATTTGAAAATGAGTTTTAAAAGGTTTTATCCAAAAAGGTCGAAAATGCCCCCAAGCCCACGTGGTCAAAACCCGAGGTTCGAACCAAAACCCGATTACCCATTCCCCCACGAACCCAAATATATAATTTGTTATGAAATCGGACCTCAAATTGAGGTCCAAATCCCCAATTTTAGAAAAACCTAGGTTTTACCAAAACTCCCAATTTCACCCATGAAAATCCTTGATTTTAAGTTGAAAACATGTTAAATGATGTTAATGATTGAAAGGAATGAGTAAAAATCAACTTACAAATGATTTGGAAGAAGTCTTGTTCTTGGAAAATTGCCTAAGGAGTTGTGTTTTTAAAAGGGAGTGAAAAATGGTTCAAAATTCGACTAAGTATAAAAAATGCAGGCTGCAGATATGGGAATTGCGAACTGGGGTTCGCAATTGTGAACCCCGACCAAATATGGGAAGTGCAAACCAGGTTTCGCATTTGCGAACCCTCTTGAAAAATCCATACTCAGTATTTGCGAGCAAAAAGTCGCATTTGCGACTAGCTCATTTTCGCATTTGCGATCCAAATGGTCGCATTTGCAACCCAGTGGAGGATTCCCCCTTTCTCGGATTTGCGATCAAAGGCTCGCACTTGCATCCCTCTTGAAGATACCAGAACTGAAGATACCAGATTTTTTTCTAAGTTCAAAAATGCACTCACGACATATCCACAACTCACCCGAGCCCTCGGGGCTCCAAACTAAATATAGGCACAACCTCAAAAACATCCTACGGACTTATCCATGCGATCAAATTACCAAAATAACATCATAATCATCGCATTAAGCCTCAAAATCCATGATTCCTTCCAAATTTTCATAAAACATCAAATTTCCATTTTAAGTTCGAAACATGTCAAACGACATCTGTTTTCAACCAAACTTTATAGAAAGTGCTTAAATCATATATAAGACTTGTACCGGATGCTAAAACTAAAATACGGACATGATACCATAGTCTTCTAATAAAATTTTATTTCCAATTTCATTAATTATTTCTAGAAAATAATTTCACACAAAAATTCATTTCTCGGGCTTGGGACCTCAGAATTCGATTCCGGGCATACGCTCAAGTCCCATATTTTCCTACGGACCCTCTATACCATCAAATCATGGGTCCAGGTCCGTTTACCCCAAATGTTGACAATTTATTTATTTTAATATCAAAATTTAGCATTTTTCCCACAAAATTCAGTTTTAAGCTTTCCGGCTATGCGCCAGGACTGCGCATGCAAATTAAGGCAACCCTAAATGTGGTTTTCAATGCCACGGAAGCACAAAATGAATAAGAAAATAAGTCATGACGCTTTGGATCGTCATATTCTCCACCTCTAAAATAACCGTTTGTCCTCGAAAGGATAGAAGAAAGAAGTGCCTGAGTTGGGAAAAAGATGAGGATAACGACTCCACATATCAGACTCGGACTCCCAGGTCGATGCCTCAAGAGGCTGGCCTCTCCACAGAAGGAAAGCTGTTGGATCTCAACTGACCAAACTGCCGGTCCAAAATAGCTATCGGCTCCTCCTCTTAAGGCAAGTCCTTGTCCAACTCGACAGTGCTGAAATCTAACACGTGGGCTGGAGCCGTGATACATCCGAAGCATGGACACATGAAAAACTAGATGCACGGATGATAAGCTGGGTGGCAATGCAAGCCTATAAGCCACCTCTCCCACTCAATCAAGAATCTCAAACGGACCAATGAATCTAGGGATAAGCTTGCCCTTCTTCCCAAATATCATCACGCACTTCATATACAACACTTGGAGAAATACCCACTCACCAACCATGAAAGCTACATCTCGAACCTTACGATCTGCATAACTCTTTTGCCTGGACTGAGCTGAACGAAGCCTATCCTGAATGATCCTAACCTTGTCCAAAGCCTCCTGAACCAAATCTGTACCCAACAACCAAGCCTCTCTCGGCTCAAACTATCCAACCGGAGACCGATACCGTCTACCATATAAAGCCTCATAAGGAGCCATCTGGATGCTCGACTAGTAGCTGTTGTTGTAGGCAAACTCCGCTAAAGGCAAGAACTAATCCCACGAACCTCGAAAGTCAATAACACAAGCTTGAAGCATATCCTCTAGAATCTGAATAGTCCACTCCGACTGACCGTTCGTATGGGGATAAAATGTTGTGCTCAAATCGACCCGTGTGCCCAAATCTCGCTGTACCGCTCTCCAAAAGCGCGAGGTAAATTGCGTACCCGGATCCGAAATGTTGGACATGGGCACACCATGAAGGCAAAAAATCTCCCGAATATAGATCTCAGCGAACCTCTAAGAAGAATAGGAGACTTCCACAGGAATGAAATGCGCTAACTTGGTCATCCCATCAACAATAACCCATATCGCATCGAACTTCTTCCGAGTCAGCGGAAGCCCAGTAACAAAATCCATAGTAATCCGCTCCCACTTCCACTCGGGAAGCTCAATCCTTTGAAATATACCACCAGGTCTCTGATGCTCGTACTTAACATGCTGACAATTCAAACACTGAGACACATATGCAATAATTCATTCTACGCCACCAATAATGCTGCCGCAAATCTTGATACATCTTCGTGACGCCCGGATAAATAGAGTACCAGGAACTATGGGCCTCATATAAAAGCAACTCTCGAACCCCATCCACATAGGACATACAAACTCGCCCATGCAATCTCAAAACTCCATCCGTATTTAAAGTAACCTGTTGGGCACCTCCACACTACATCATGTCTCTAAGGACACATAAATAGGGATCATCAAACTACCGATCACGGATACACTCCAATTTTGAAGAACAAGTGATCGTGCAAGCTAACACATGACTGGGCTCAGAAATATCCAGTCTCACAAACTGATTGGCCAAAGCCTGAACATCCCAAGCAAGCGGCTTCTGACTGACCGGAACATAAGCAAGACCGCCCATACTGGCTGACTTCCTACTCAAGGCATCGGCCTTCCATGGATGATATAAAATGGTGACATCGTAATCCTTCAACAACTCTAACCACCTCCTTTGCCTCAAATTTAACTCTTTTTGCTTGAACAGGTACTGAAGACTCTTGTTATCAGTGAATACCTCACATGCCATGCCATACAGATAATGCCTCCAAATCTTCAAGGCATGAACAATGGCTGCCAACTCTAAATCATGCACTGGTAATTATTCTCATGAATCTTCAACTATCTCGACGCATAGGCAATGACCTTGCCATCGTGCATCAACACTATACCAAGCCCAATACGGGAAGCATCACAATAGACTGTATAAGGCCCTGATCCTGTGGGCAAAACCAATACCGCTGCCGTGGTCAGAGCTATCTTGAGCTTCTAAAAGATCGCTTCACACTCATCCGACCATCTGAACTGGGCACCCTTCTGGGTCAATCTGGTCATCGGGGCTGCAATAGATGAAAATCCCTCTACGAACCATCGGTAGTACCCTGCCAAGCCCAAGAAATTCCGAATCTCTGTAGCTGATGCTGGTCTAGGCTAGCTCTTGACTGCCTCAATCTTCTTTGGGTCCACCTGAATTGTCACGCCCCAAAATCCAAGGAGCGTGACCGGCGCTCAATCGAGTAAACCCGACTGAGCAAGCCTAACAGGTTTCATACATACTGCCCAACCCAACTCATAATTAAATAAGAGATGGGCTCTATTAATCATACTTAGTAAGTATTTTATTAACAATTCCATTTCATTTCCATTAGCAGCTTAAATCATAAATGTCAAAATATTACAAGTTTTGTAAATCATTGCCAAACATCAAATGGAAAGCCTAGTAAGGGTCCTCACAAGGTAGGGAGTGTCATAATGACTCATAGAAGGATATGTTCTCTCATGGTTATCAAACAAGTGCGGGAAAACTAGCACCATGAATTCACTAACTAGAGAACACAGTTAACACATGTTATGGAGGTGTAACGGGGAGATAAATATTTGTTATAAGTTGGACATGCTTCTGCTATATTAGCTCCCAACTGCAATATACGACCATGCCACGAGCAATAATAATACTAGGACAAGGTGATCTACTTACTGCAGGATGTCCCAAGTGGACACAAAAGCTATGGCGACACATGATCTTCATATGACGGGGACGTGAGGATCTAAATTTTCAGAGAGACTTTATATTCATGCACAAGGTGACCATTTTGATTGACACGCACTCATGTGAGGTGTTAAGGTACGCTCTTATGTTACTAGGCAATGAGAAGCTTCATGATGGTATTCGCAAGAGAGTAGATTGATTGTTCAAATCATATAAGCCATATACACAATTGAGTAAAAGAGTGACTCGAGAAGGATCGCAACGCTGGGATGCTTTGCATGGAACTTGGCACCACATAGGCAAATTTTACGACGGTGCATGTAGAGGAACAAGAGAGTAGATTTTGTCCAATTAAATAAAACGATTCTGCAAGAAATTCATCGGATATAATCCCTTGGTGAGAATTTAGGAAAAGCAAGTTAGAATTATCAATCCTAGAGTTATAACTCAATTCAAGGGCATAATTATATAACTTCATTTCACAAGAATGTAAATAAAAGAATTCATAAGGGAGTAGATTCACGAATAGTGCATCTCATTCAAAAGAGTCGATACACCCAATGTTTTGTTATTCAACACCTTGTTAAGACCATGTTTATGAGAACTCTTCAATATGGATGTACATATACAATGAGTAGCAATTCTGATTTGACTCACTTAGCGACGTTAGGTTGATAGGGAAATAGCTTAATCGATACCCCTCGACTCCACATCTCTAACATACGTAGGTAACATGCTGACATACCACATGATATGATGGTGCAGAGACATCAATAGGGACAAGGACACTCCCTTCTTAGCAATATGTTTTACCAATCTATCCATATCTCAGTACATTCTCCTAACAAGTCCTTGGGCAATCCACTGGGACTCAATGGTAGGATAGATCTCTCACTACATGCCTCAAATTCGCGGATTATGGCATCAAGATTACCAATTTTGAGAATAAGACTTAGAGAGAAAATTAGCTCCCTAACTTGAGCTCTATTGCACGATTGGAGTATCAAAGAAGGGTGAAATTCCTAAATGTCCGAATAGCCTCCAACTTATAGATGTGGTCGACAACACACCGATAAGAAGGACTCTACTAGACACGGCTCCGAGACATCCTAGGACACTTTAAAACCTTAGGCTCTGATACCAAGTTTGTCACGCCCCAAAATCCGAAGAGCGCGACCGGCTCTCAACCGAGTAAACCCGACTGAGCAAGCCTAACAGGTTTCAAACATACTACCCAACCCAACTCATAATTAAATAAGAGATGGGCTCTATTAATCATACTTAGTAAGTATTTTATTAACAATTCCATTTCATTTCCATTAGCAGCTTAAATCATAAATGTCAAAATATTAGAAGTTTTGTAAATCATTGCCAAACATCAATATTTCAATCTTAATTCCAATACCCGGCATTACCCACAACCTGTCTACGGAGCCTCTAAATACAACTGGAGAATAATACAGAAATGCCGGCAATAAGGCTCTGGCTATACCTTACACAAATACCAAAATAGACTCCAGAATAAAAGTGGCATGAACCACACAGGGCCCCGAGAGGAAAAGGGCTCACCAATGCAGCTGACGAAAAGTGGAGGAGGTGCTACTGCCGGTGGACTGGAGTGCCTGCTATAGATCCACCTACAATCATAATACGAATGTAGCGCCCCCGGCAAAAGGGACATCAGTACATGTTAATTGTACTGGTATTTATAACTAAACACCCTTTTACTAGAAAGAACTATCAAACATATACAAGCAAATAATATGGGCAAATCAAAGAAGCAATTCATATAATTTTTCATACAATTTCCACAACATTGATTAGGGCATTTCTATCACGTGTTCACCACTGTTCTCATTACCACCGCCATCTCGAGCGGAGTCCGGTCATGACCCGACCTGCTAGGTCACCTCATTGGAGGCATTACTTTTAATCCATATTTCATTTCCCTTATCCGAAATTCAATATCAGCACATTACCACCATGTGTGTGGCATGGTGTCCGATCACGACCCGATCGGCTAGGTCGCCTTGCCTAGGCATTACTCATTTCTCATTTAGTCAACACTTCTGAATCTTTCTTTCACACATATCAAGTAAGTTCCTTGGCACCCAAGGCCACCGTTATCACATCGTTTCTCTTTTCAATATCCATTTAACAAGTTGTGATCATAGACAGATATACCACAAAATAATTCAATTTGCAATCACAGGTAAGTAAGCACATAGCTAGCATGAATAATTCTTTGTTTCGATGTTGGCTTATAGCCCAAGTACTTCAACACATAACTTGTACTTTTTCATCCTTCTCTAATTATCAAGAATGGTACATTATTCACATTGAGGCACATCCTTCATGAATATGTATAGATAATTGCAAATCAATTAATGCGTAATAACAATCAATATACTAACTAATTCATTTCTTACCATACTTTCGTAATGACAACGGAGCTCAATTTCTAATAAAAGGGGGTTTTATCCATACATACCTTTCTTGAGCTTTTCCTTAATTACTACGATATTCCGAAAATTCTAGCAACTTCAATCTATGTTGAGACATAGCAAAATAGAACACAAATTAGGAAGATATTCATAATTCTAGCTCTTTTGAGCATTTTATCAAATACTAGTTGGGCATCTTGATTTCAA
>MU735623.1:44390-105572 GCA_026770625.1 Nicotiana glauca
CCTAACTTGTACATGCATGTATACACAATACTAATATACCCAAGAATCATACCTCAATAACCCATCTTATACTCCAAACTCGAACTTAAAACCTAGGGCATAGAATCTTACCTCTTAGATGAAGATCTTGTGATTGGGTTCTTTGATTCTTGAAGATCGATGTAAGGTTTGGATGATTTAAATGTTGGGTTCCTCCTTCTCTCTCTAAAATGCTCTCACAATCTCTCTAAAGTCAGTAGGAAATGACCCCAAATGAAGCCCTAGAGGCTATATATTGAAATGGGGTCGGGTTATAAAAATTAAAAAATTAACCCTCCGATGTCAACTCTGCTATAGCAGAATGGACCGCAGAATAAACATGCGGGCCGCAGAATGCACCGCAAAATTGGTGCCCAAAACTGGGCTACACTGGTTCAATCTGCGGTTTGATTTGTGACCGCAGATTAAAAATGCGGACCGCATAATTGACATTGAGATCGCAGATCTGACATGACACAGGATCGCATTTTCCAGCCTTTGGTAATTTGATCATAACATTGCGTAGGAATGTCCAAATGACAAACAGTTTAAAGAGTTGGAAGCTAGACTAAAAGACCTTTCATTTGATAGGTTATTCATCACCTAAAACCTTATAGATATTTAGATATTCTCGTTCAAAGTAGGGACTAGTGCAAGATCATTGGGAATTTTAACCTATTATGGACTTTTCCAAATTTTCTTAGACTTAGGCCTTTCTTTGGACCCCAAATTACTTACCACAAGACTTATACAAATATTTGCCAAATCCAATGGATTTACACCATATCAATAGCACATAAAATTATTATAATAATCCTACGTGACACAACGAAATCCTAAATAACTTAGCGAAAATTTCCAGGGCCTTACATGAATACCCTCTGCTGATACAACGTGGCCTAGAAATGCAAATGAACCCAACCAGAATTCACATTTTGAGAACTTAGCATATAACCTACTATCCCTCAAAGTCTGAAGAACCAATCTAAGGTGTTGCTCGCGCTCCTCATGGCTGCGGGAGTATATCAAAATATCATCAATAAAGACTATCACGAACACTCGGTTCATCAACTCTATAAATGCTGTTGGGGTATTGGTCAAACCAAATGACATGACCAAGAACTCATAATGCCCGTACCGAGTGCGAAAAGTAGTCTTAGGGACATCGGATGCCCTAATCCTCAATTGATGGTAGCCAGATCGCAAGTCAATTTTGGAAAATACCCTGGCAGCCTGAAGCTGGTCGAACAAATCATCAATCCTCGGCAGTGGATACTTATTCTTGATCGTTACCTTGTTCAATTGCCGGTAATCAATACACATCCTCATTGACCCATCCTTCTTCTTGACAAATAACATCGGCACACCCCAAAGTTAGACACTAGGTCTAATGAAACCCTTCTCAAGCAAATCCTACAACTGTTGCTTTAACTCTTTTAACTCCAATGGGGCCATGCGATATGGTGGAATAGAAATGAGCTGCATGCCCGGAACCAGATCAATACAGAAATCAATATCCCTGTCGGGTGGCATACCCGACAGATCTGAAGGAAACACATCAGGGAACTCACAAACAATAGGCACAGAATCGATAGATGGAACCTCAGCACTGGAATCCCGAACATAAGCCAAATAATCCAAACACCCCTTCTCGACCATACGCCGAGCCTTCACATACGATATAACACTACGGGTAGAATGACCAGGATTCCTCCTCCACTCTAAACGAGGCATACCCAGTAAAGCTAAGGTCTCAATCTTGACATAGTAGTCCAAGATAGCGTGATAGGGTGATAACCAGTCCATCCCCAATCTAATATAAAAGTCGACCATATCTAAAAGTAACAGATCTACACGAGTTTCTAGACCCCAATCACAACAACACAAGAGCGATGGACTCGTTCGATAATGATAGAATCACCCACCGGCGTAGACACATAAATGTGAATACCTAATGCATCACTAGGCATGATCAAATACGAGGCAAAATAGGATGACACATACGAATACATAGACCCCAGATCAAACAACACTGAAGCATCTCTATCACAAACCAGAACCATTCCTGTAATGACCGCATCTGAAGCCTCTGCCTCGGGCCTAGCCTGAAGAGCATAACATCGGGTCTGGGCCCTACCACTTTGGTCTACCTCTCTGGGACAGCCTGCTGCTGGCTGTCCTCCACCTTTGGCGGTCTGAGTTCCACCTCTATGACCTCTACCTCCACCTCTAGTACCTCTACCATCGCCTTTAGTTGGTTGGGCGACCTATGGAACATCTGGTGCCTAAATCATATGACGGGGACCCTGCAGTTGAGAACTGCTCGAAGCTTGAGGGCAATACCTAGCAATATGCCTCGTGTCGCCACAAGTAAAGCAAGCCCTCGATGGACGGCCCTGGAAACTCTGAAGCGGCGGTGCACTGATAGGTGCTGATGGTGCACTGCAAGGCTCCTGATCGGAATAATGCAGCTGAGAACCACGACCACCTGAAGTACCATGGGATACATGAAGAGCTGACAGAAAGGGCCTAGAAGGATGACCCCTATCATACGAATCTCTGCCTCCAGACGAGGCACCACTGAATCGGCCTGACTGACGGGGTCTCTTGTCTGCTCTAAGACTACCCCCTGTGATAATACAATCTCAATCCTCCGGGCCACATTGGCTGCCTCTTGAAAGGATATCTCGCTCCCAGCCTCTCTATCCATCTGGAGACGAATAGGCTGAATGAGTCCATCAATAAACCATTTCACTCTCTCCCTCTTAGTGGGAAGTATAACAAAGGCATGGCGAGCCAAATCAATAAACCCAGTCTCCTACTAGGTGACTTTCATGGATCCCTGATGGAGACGCTCGAACTGACTCCGATAGGCCTCTCACTGTGTAATAGGGAGAAGCTTCTCCTGAAATAGATGTGTGAACTACTCCCAGGTTAAGGCTGGAGACCCTGCTGGTCAAGCTAAACGGAAATCCTTCCACCATGTTTTGGCGGATCCAGATAAGCGAAATGTAGCAAAATCAACTCCATTGGTCTCAACAATGCCCATGTTCCGAAGAACCTCCTGGCAGCTATATAAGAAATCCTAGGGGTCCTCAGAATAAGCGCTGCTCAACATAGTAGTGAAAAGCTTGGTGAACCTAACCAATCTCCATAAAGCATCGGCAGACATGGCTGCCCCATCACCGGCCTGGGCTACCACACCGGGCCGAGCTGCTCCAACTGGCTGAACTGCTGGAGCCTGAACCTGGGGAGCTACCTGCTTCGGAGTATGAGTAGCAGGAGTCTGGGCTCCTCCACCAGCCTGAGAAGTGGCTGGTGCTACAGGAAGCAATCATGCTCGGGTGACACTCTCCATGAGACCCACCAATCGGACCAAAGTGTCCTAAAGAACTGGGGTAGCAATAAACCCCTTCGGGACCTGAGCTGGGCCAACCGGAACTGCTGGGGCCGGAACCTTATCTTGAAAGTCAACGTGAGGCTCCGCCACTGGTACTGCTGCTCGGGGCTGAGCTCTGCCCTACCTCGGCCTCTAGCATGGCCTCATCCTCGCCCTCTATCCCTAACGGGAGCTGCCTGGGGCTCGGACTGCTGATCGGTAAATGAGGAAGAGCGTGTTCTCGCTGTCTGCGAGAGAACAGAGTAGAAATTCAATTAGCATTGAGAAACTAAACCGCACGACAAGAAAGAACAAATGTGAAACTTTTCCTAACTTGGTAGCCTCCGGAGGATGAGTACAGACGTCTCCATACCGATCCCTCAGACTCTACTAAGTTTGTCCATGATTTGTGAGACCTATGTAACCTAGAGCTCTGATACCAACTTGTCACAACCTGAATTTCTCACCTTCGGGAGTCGTGATGGCGCTTACTAATGGGAGCTAGGCAAGCCAAGTTTAATTACGTTTTCATTAACAACAATATCCTCTTTAATAATTATCGATAATAATACAAAAGGAATGGAATTAATTAAGTAAGAGAAAGTCTTAAATTAAATAAAACTGATTAGAATTGCGAAAAATTCAACATAAGCCTCTACGCAAGACTGATGTCACAACACTCACGAACCACTAAGAGTACTAAATACAATGTATGAAAGAAATATAACTGTTTGTCTCGAGTACAAGGAGATACCATACTAAAATAAAGGATAAAGGAGACGCCGGGCCTGCGGATGCCTGCAAGGCTACCTCGGTGTCTCGCTGGATCGGACGTTGGCTCCCGTACTACTGCTGCTGCTGTCTAGAATCTGGTTCTATGAAAAGAGCACAAAGTATAGTATCAGCACAACCGGCCCCATGTGCTGGTAAGTGTCTGGCCTAAACCCGGCGAGGTAGTGACGAGGCTAGGACCAGACTCCAGATAAATCTGTGCAGATATATATATACAAGTACAACGGAAAAACAACAAGAATAAACAATTTAAGCTGGGGGAGGGGGCATAATTCGGGGGCAATATGTAGGAATAAAATATCAGGAATAATAGAGCGTACATCTATAGTGTAGCCTCTAAATCAAAATAAAGAAATAAGACAACTTTTATATTCAACACATCTTGTTGCAAGCGTGCAACCCGATCCCATTTCTTAATATCTCATAGTAGGCGTACCACCCGCTCCCATTCCAATATCACTTTTGGTAGGCGTAGCACCCGCTCCCTTTTCAATATCAATTGTAGTAGGCATACCACCCGCTCCCTTTATAATATCACTTGTGATAGGCATACCACCCGCTCCCATTTTAATATCATCTGTGGTAGGCGTACCACCGCTCCCTTTACCTTCAACACCATACATAATACAATTCCGGCAAGGGAACAATCAAATTAATAACTTTCCGGCAAGGGAACATTCAACAACCAATCAAACATCCCGACAAGGGAGATTCAGCTATAATCAGTCATATTCAACTTCTACTTGACACAACTAATACCAATATCCAGTCACAACTTTCATAGGATCAATCAAGGATACACAACTATCAAATTAAGACTCACGGTCAAGCTCGACACCAACACATGGATACTCGTCACCATGCCCATACGCCGTATTCAACACAAAACAAGTAGCAATTTTGACTCAACTCCTAATCCCTCAAGCTAGGATTAGACCGAACACTTACCTCCATGCTTTGAACTCAACTCAAGCCTCAACTATAGCTTTACCCCGTGATTCCTCCTCCAATCCGCTTAAATCTAGCCACAAATTACTTAATTACATTAATAAACACTAAATGAATCAACCACAATATTTGAAAATGAGTTTTAAAAAGTTTTACCCAAAAAGGTCGAAAATTCCCCCCGAACCCACGTGGTCAAAACCCGAGGTTTGAACCAAAACCCGAGGTTCGAACCAAAACCCGATTACCCACTCCCCCACGAACCTAAATATATGATTTATTTTAAAATCGGACCTCAAATTAAGGTCCAAATTTCCAATTTTAGAAAAACCTAGGTTTTACCCAAAACTCCCAATTTCACCCATGAAAATTCTTGATTTTAAGTTGAAAACAGGTTAAATGATGTTAATGATTGAAAGGAATGAGTAAAAGTCAACTTACAAATGATTTGGAAGAAGTCTTGTTCTTGGAAAATCGCCTAGGGAGTTGTGTTTTGAATATGGGGTGAAAAATGGTTCGAAATTCGATAATGTTTGAAAAAAGCAGGTTGCAGATATGGGAATTGCACCAAATATGGGAAATGCAAACCAGGTTTCGCATTTGCGAACCCTCTTGAAAAATCTATACTTTGCATTTGCGAGCAAAAAGTCGCATTTGTGACTGGCTCACTTTCGCATTTGCGATCCAAATGGTCGCATTTGCGACCCAGTGCAGGATTTCCCCTTTCTCGCATTTGCGATCAAAGGCTCGCTTTTGTGAGCTCGCATTTGTGAGGTTCGTAAATGCGATGATACCAGATTTTTTTCTAAGTTTAAAAATGCACCCACGGCCTATCCAAAACTCACCCGAGCCTTCAGGGATCTAATCCAAACATACGCACAACCTCAAAAACATCCTACGAACTTATCTGTGGGATCAAATCGCCAAAATAACATCATAATCATCGAATTAATCCTCAAAATCCATGATTCCTTCCAAATTTTCATAAAACATCAAATTTCCATTTTAAGTCCGAAACACGTCAAACGACGTCCGTTTTCAATTAATCTTTACAGAAAGTGCTTAAATCATATATAAGACTTGTATCGGGTGCCAGAACCAAAATACGTGCCCGATACCATAGTCTTATAATCAAATTTTATTTCCAATTTTCTTAATTATTTCCAGAAAATAATTTTACACAAAAATTTATTTCTCGTGTTTGGGACCTCGGAATTCGATTCCAGGCGCACGCCCAAGTCCCATATTTTCCTATGGACCCTCCGAGACCGTCAAATCATGGGTCCGGATCCGTTTACCCAAAATTTTGACCGAAGTAAAATTTATTTATTTTAATATAAAAATTTATCATTTTTCTCACATAATTTATATTTAAGCTTTCTGGTTACGCGCCCGAACTGCGCACGCAAATTAAGGTAACCCTAAATGATATTTTCAAGGCCTCGGAAGCACAGAATGAATAAGGAAACAAGTGTTGACCCTTTGGATCGTCATAGTATATAACGCCATAACGTTTCCAATATCCCATATACATATATATACGTACATATACGCGTATATAACGCCATCTGGTCATGAGTCAATGCACATGAATGCAATGCATGAAAAGTACATTAATAAAATCTTTCGGAGCTTCATAAGACCATTTTGCCTTTGAGTAATATCATAAAGTAAACTCTTTTCAACTTTCGTATTTTTTTGAGACCCATGAACAAATGATAAAATATTATGACAAATAGAAATTCAAGAACATAAATATCTCTAATACTTTTATGAATAGAGTCATTCATGAAATTTGTGCATTTGCATGTTTCATTCGTACCGTATGAATCATGCCAAAAAAAAGGGGTAGCCTTAACATACCTGGAGTAGGAAATATACGAGTTACATATGCTTTTCCAGCCGTAATCACCAACTTGGTTTCCCGTTGATGCAATTGGTATATCTTCAGCTATGATATTTTGCTAATACTGACAATAAGTGACGATCCATAGGTTAATAATGTGTTTGATTTGCAATAGCTTTTCTTGGGTCCTTGGTGGTCGAAAATGTTCAACCTACAATCTCAAATGTAGATAAATCAGTTAGATTGGAAAGTCATGGAATTTTGTTTGATCTGCAGTAGCTTTTCTTGTGTCCATAGTGGTCGAAAATGTTCAAACTACAATGTGAATTGTAGATAAATCACTTAGATTGGAAAGTCTTGGAATTTTGAGGTAGGTGTCTTGACACAAGTTTCTTAGGTTGCCACCTATCCAAATGACTAAGGAGTCATTATTTAGAAAGTGGCATGGCTGCCACGTTTTTTTTTTGGGTGGGATTTATTAATTTTTATCCACTTATTAGGTAATTAGGTAATGATTTATTATCCGATAATTAATCAATTACCCATAAATTTGAGAATTATTCTCACTTACTTAAACTATTACTTACTTTTCACATACCTTATATACTTTACTATCATAATCATGTGGTACCTTGTATGGTACTAGTCCATAAATAACAGGTATTTTAGCTCAGACCATATTTTATTCCAAAATGCCAAACTTGGACAAAATTTATTTTCTTTGACTTGCTCCCCCTTTCACCTTCACGAATTTACTAATCACTTTGTGAAATAGCATAACCCTTATAATCTCCAAATAGTCTTTTCCTTGGAGTGATGTCAATTTCCTTACGACAAATTCAACGTAAAATACTGCCGGGTGCAACACTGTCGTAACTTAATACTGCAGGACGTAACATCAATCATAATATATTACTGCAGCGGGTAACATCATTATAATATATTACTGTAGAGCATAACATCAATGCAATACGACGGGGCGTAACATGGGTCTTCATAACTCAGAAAAGACACCAAAATCACAACAAGAATCAAGAGAGAGCTTGTGGATCAAACGCCGAAATTTTTTCGACATGCTTCAACTTTCAAGAAATGAAGTTCAAGTTCAAGAAATCAATAGCAAAGTCAAATGTAAGGTGTTCAAGATCAATATTACTTGTTTTTAACATCATTACTGTTTGTGGAGACCGTCATGGAATTCATGACAGATAAATTAACTCAAACTCAAATTTAAGATCAAGCTCGAATACTCTTAAATTTATTTATTGCTGTAAAGAGGAATCAGAGGAATCAAAGAAATTTTAACAATCAAATTATTTGAAATTAAGTATTATGATTGTTGCAATATTTCCTAATCTTGATTATATTTTCTTGCCGCAAAATTTTATTGTCTTCACCTCCTAAAACGGTCTTCTTCTCTCAATTTCTTTTCTTCTCTTCCATTTTTTATCTCTCAATAATTCCACCCAAGTTGATTGAATGCACGATTAGTGTAGAGAAATCAGTTGATTTCATCATGGTATCGGCGAGGTGGTCTTGAACTTTTGAGATTCCGGCGAAATTCAAAAGAACAATGTTCCATTGAAACTCTGATTTGGTCAATTATGGTAGGAAATGAAGTCTCCTTGCTAGATCACAATCATCTGTTATTTTTATAGCCTTCAAATGCTCCAGGACTCGTCTTAATACTGCTCAAGCTCACGGGACAAAACAATTATGCATTCTAGAGCAGGTAAATAAAATTTGCCCTTTGGGAAAAGAATAAATTAGGGTTTGTAGATGGAACTTGTATGAAAAACATCTATAGATAATAGATGTTAGTTAGCAAAGAAATAGGAAAAATGCATCATTATTGTATGGTCGTTGATTGGAAATACTGTCTCAAGTGATTCGATATCGAGCATTGTGTATGCAGCAAACACAAAAAAAGTGTGGAATGACTTTCAGGAAAGATTCAATCGATCAAATTTAAAAATAATTTCTCACCTTTGGAAAGCTACTGCGACATTAAGGGAAGGTATTGACTCTAGTACTAGTTATAACTCTAAAATGAAGTACATGTGGGATGAAATTGATGTGTTATCTCTTTTTCCCTCTTACGACTAAGAAGAATCTAGACATTCCGTCGAACATCTAAAATCACACTGTTTATTGCAATTTTTTATGGGACTAAATGAAAGTTATCGTAATATAAGCAGTAATGTACTCGTTAGGAGACCTGTTTTAACTGTGATGAGGCATATTCCATAGTCACTCATGAAGAAAGTCAAAGATCCTTGGGTGTTATAGACACACAGGATCCTACATACAATATTAGCAGGGAGAGGTCAGGATTTCAGACCAAAGAAGCCACCGCTAATTTGTGAGCATTGTAGATATGAAGGACATTTAAAGGATAACTGTTTCATGGTAATTAGATATCTGGCTGACTTCAAAAGTAAAAGAAACAATCAGCCTAGTGGAGAAAAGGTTTATGACAACAATTTTAATGAAGCTAGTGAGGAAGGAAAGACAATATAACATAGGTGCATCGAGCTGGGCAGTTCTTCACTGAGGAACAATACAAATAGTTGACCAGTCTATTGTCCAAGATTCAAGTGGGGAATGCTCTCCCAACATGGCAAGTATAATCTCTCAATTATCCAATGCAGGCTTGTGTCATTGGATAGTAGATTCATGAGAAACACATCATGTTACATATATAAGGATATTTTAAATAATATAAAGGATGTTGATGATCAAGATAGACATGGAGTGCACTTACCCAAAGAATAAATCATAAATAAATCCATAAAATAAACTGGATTTTCAAGTATAAGAGAATTGTTGTCACGACCCCAGTTCACCATCCACGAACATGTCGTGATGGCACCTAGTTCCTATAACTAGGTAAGCCTAACAATGCGGAAAACAACAAAACTTGCAGAATAATTAATTAAAACTGAACAACTAAAAGAATTCGATTTATACCTGCCGCTCGGCATATACAACTCAAAATGAATGCGAAAGTCTATTATTACACGCCAAAACCTGGAAACTCACGGGAACACAAGCTAATAAAAATTAATATACAGCTCTAATCTCCAGAATTTGTCAAAACTAAAGTACAAAAGAAGGCTAAATACTACAGATAGAGTAAAGAGGGAGACTCCTTGGTCTGCGGACGCTGCAGAAGTACCTCAAAGTCTCCGTAGCTCTCCTGGCCTCAAGGATAGTGCGCCTGAGATGACGTACCTAGGTCTACACATGAAAAACATGCGCAGAAGAGGTATGAGTACACCACGGCGGTACTCAGTAAGTGCCAAGTCTAACATCAGTTAGGTAGTGACGAGGAAGGTCAGGGCCCTACTGAGGTAAAATATAATAATAAACCTTGCAACAGTATGAAATAAACAGAAATAACGAATGGAATTATGAAGTAAGACAAGTTATACGAAGCAACAATAGCACGCAGAGAATAAGGAAACACAGAGGGAAACAACTCAATATCAGTACCAACAACTAGGATCTCCCAGGATACCGTCCTGTAGTCCATTGCATCAAATGTACGAGGATCTCCCGGGATACCGTTCCGTAGTTCAATTATCAATATGCAGGGAGATCTACTGGGAATCTAACCCGTAGTCCCAAAATAAGAGTGTAGGGGGGATCTATCGAAAATCTAACCCATAGTCCCAACGTAAATAAACAAGGGAGGAGCTACTAGAATCCCACATCTGTAGTCCCAATGAAAATGCGCAACCACAACCAGAAGATAATCATAAATGAAGTACGAAGATACAAACAACAGGTAGTGCTAGCCTAAAGAGCTTCAGGTAGTACTGTCAAGACAACTTAAGCAAATAGGCAATTTAAACCGACCAAACATGCTTTTCTAATCTAACACATGTTATAATTGCAAGTAGGAATATGCAAATTCGAAAGAACTCAGTCTCAATATCTTAAGTGAAAACGGGGTTTTCAACAATTAGCTCAAGTACGCACTCGTCACCTCACGTACAAGGCATTCAATTACCAAATATCATATCCTAAGGGGAAAGGTCCCCCACACAAGGTTAGACAAGCCATTTACCTCAAACCGGCGCCAAATTCAACTTGAAACCACACCTCTGCCACGAGTATCCGACTCTAAATGGCCCAAATCTATTCATTTCAATTATATCTCATAAATAACATATTAAGCAACCGATTCCACTATTTAATTTAAAGCTAACACGCAAATTTAGATAAAATGACCAAAATGCCTCTCAGGCCAATGTGGTCTAAACCCTGTGTTCGAAACCCGGTTACCCATTCCCCCACAAACCCAAATGTATGATTTGTTTTTAAATCGAACCTCAAATTGAGGTCCAAATCCCCAATTTTAGAAAAATCTAGGTTCGACCCCAAACCCCTAATTTCACCCATGAAATTCATTATTTTTCAGTGAAAAACATGTTAAATGATGTAAATGATTGAAAGAATTAAGTAAAAATCGACTTACAAATGATTTGAAAGAAGTTTTGTCCTTGAAAAATTGCCTATGGGGTTTGGATCTTGAAAGAATTGTGAAAATTGTGGAAATTCGACTAAGTATGAAATTGCTGGGTCTCAGTTATCGCAATTGTGAACTGGGGTTCGCAATTGCGAACCCCGGCCAAATGTGGTAATTGCGAAGATGGGTTCGCATTTGCAAACCCTTAATATTTTACCAGATCTCGCATTTGCGAAGGGGAAGTTGCATTTGCGACCATCCTACTTTCGCATTTGCGATCAGTGCCTAAATCCCATAGGTTCGCAATTGCGAAGCATTTCTCGCATTTGCGAGATCGCAATTGCGACACGATCTTCGCAAATGCGAAGAACACAGAACAGAGCATACCAGATTTTTTTTTCAAAGTTCAAAAATACAATCCGACACCTATCCAAAACCCACCCGATCTCTCAAGGCTCCAAACCAAATAAGCACACAACCTCAAAAACATCCTACGGACTTATCCGTTCGATCAAATCGCCAAAATAATATCATATACATCGAATCAAGCCTCAAAACTCATGATTTCTTCCAAATTCTTCATAAAATTTCAAATTTCCATTTTAAGTCCAAAACACGTCAAACGACGTCCGTTTTCAACCAAACTTTACAGAAAGCGCTAAAACCATATATAAGACTTGTACTGGGCACCAGAACCAAAATACGGGCCTGATACCATAGTCTTTTAATCAAATTTCATTTCCAGTTTCCTTAATTATTTTCAGAAAATAATTTCTCACAAAAATTCATTTCTCGGATTTGGGACCTCAAAATTCAATTCCGTCCACACGCCCAAGTCCCATATTTTTCTACGGACCCTCCGGGACCGTCAAATCACGGGTCCGCGTCTCTTTACCCAAAATATTGACCGAAGTCAAATTTATTCAGTTTAATATCAAAATTTAGCATTTTTTCACTGAATTCAAATTTAAGCTTTCCGGCTATGCGCCCGGACTGCGCATGCAAATCGAGGCAACTCTAGATGAGGTTTTCAAGGCCTCGAAAGTACAGAATGGGTAAGAAAACAAGTGATGACCCCTTTGGGTCGTCACATCCTCCACCACTAAAATAACTGTTCGTCCTCGAACGGACAAAAGAAAGAAGTACCTGAGTCGGGAAAAAGGTTAGGATAACGGCTCCGGAGGCTGACCTCTCCATTGGACACGAATAGAAGGAAATCTCTTGGATCTCAACTAACGTACCTGCCGATCTAAAATAGCTATCGGCTCCTCCTCATAGGACAAGTCCTTGTCCAACTGGATAGTGCTGAAATCTAACACGTGGGCTAGATCGTCGTGATACCTCCTAAGCATAGATACATGAAAAACTGGATGTACGGCTGATAAGCTAGGCACCAATGCGAGTCTATAAGCCGCCTCTCCTACTCAATCAAGAATCTCAAACAGACCAATATACCTAGGGCGAAGCTTACCCTTCTTCCTAAATCTCATCATGCCCTTCATAGGTGATACTCGGAGCAATACCCGCTCACCAATCATAAATGATACATCTCGAACCGTGCGATCTGCATAACTCTTCTGCCTAGAGTGAGCTGAACAAAGCCTATCATTAATGATCTTGACCTTATCCAAAGCATCCTGAACCAAATCCGTACCTAACAACCGAGCCTCCTCGGCTCAAACCATCCAACTAGAGATCGACATTGTCTACCATATAAAGCCTCATAAGGAACCATCTGGATACTCGACTAGTAGCTGTTGTTGTAGGCAAACTCCGCTAAAGGCAAAAATTGATCCCAAGACCCTCCAAACTCAATCGCACACGCACGGAGCATATCCTCAAGAATCTGAATGGTGCGCTCGGACTGTCCGTCCGTATGGGGGTGAAATGTTATACTCAACTCCACCCGACTACCTAACTCCTGCTGCACGGCTCTCCAAAATCGCAATGTAAACTGAGTACCTCTGTCTGAAATAATAGAAACTGGAATACCATGCAGACAGACGATCTCCCAGATATAAATCTCCGCCAACCGCTCCGATGAGTAAGTAGTACACACGGGAATGAAATGAGCGGACTTGGTCAGCTGATCCACAATAACCCAAATGGCATCAAACTTCTTCAAGGTCTGTGGGAGTCCAGATACGAAGTCCATGGTGATGCGCTCCCATTTCCACTCCGAAATCTCTATCTACTAAGGCAACCCACTCGGTCGATGGTGCTCACACTTCACTTGCTATCAGTTAAGGCATCTAGACACATACCCAACTATATCTTTATTCATCCGCCTCCACCAATAGTACTTCCTCAAGTGCTAATACATCTTCGCGGCACCCGGATGGATGGAATACTGCAAAATGTGGGCATCTGCTAAAATCAACTCTCGAAGCTCATCAACATTGGGCACACAAATCCGGCCCTGCATCCTCAATACCCTATCATCTCTGATGGTCACATCTCCGGCATCACCGTACTGGACCTTGTCCTTAAGGACAAGCAAATGAGGGTCATCATACTGCCGCTCCCTAATACGATCAAATAGGGAAGACCGGGAAACCACATAAGCTAGAACCCGACTGGGCTCCGAAAGATCAAATCTCACAAAATAGCTGGCTAAGGCCTAAACATCCATCGCCATAGGCCTCTTTGAAGCTGGTGAATATGCCAAAATCCCCAAACTCTCCACTGGTGACTCAAGGCATCTGCCAACACATTGGCCTTGCCCAGATGATACAGAATAGTAATGTCATAGTCCTTTAGCAACTCCAACCATCTCCTCTGGCGCGAATTTAGATCCTTCTGCTTGAACAAGTGCTGCAAACTTCGGTGGTCGGTATAGATCTCACAAGGTACACAATACAAATAATGACACCAGATCTTCAAGGCATGAACAATAGTAGCTAACTCAAGGTCGTGGACAGGGTAGTTCTTCTGATGTATCGTCAACTGTCTGGACGTGTAGGCAATCACCAGCTTTGCACTAGGGAACCGACCAAAAAGGGAAGTTCCCCCAAATTCTTTCATGTGTCTTAATATAAAAAAAAGGAAGAAGAAAGAAAGAAGAATAAGAAGTGAAAATGAAAAATCCCCAAAATAATCAATCATGGTAGCATAGGGCCCCATTCCCTAGATATCCCGGCATAACCCGTGGACCTCCTTGGCATAACCCAAGGACCTTTTTTCTTTTATCCCGACATAACCTGTGGACCTCCCTGGCATAACCCAAGGAGCATTTTTTTTTCCTTTTTATCCTGGCATAACCCGTGGGCCTCCTTGGCATGACCCAAAGAGCCTTTTTTTCCTTCTTATCCCGGCATAACCCGCGGATCTCCCTGGCATAACCCAAGGACCTTTTCTTTTATCCCGACATAACCCGCGGATCTCCCTGGCATAACCCAAGGATCTTTTTCTTTTATTTCGGCATAACCCGTGGACCTCCCTGGCATAACCCAAGGACCTTTTCTTTTATCCCGGCATAACCCGTGGACCTCCCTGACATAACCCAAGGACCTTTTTTCTTTTATCCCAACATAACCCGTGGACCTCCCTGGCATAACCCAGGGACCTTTTTCTTTTATCTCGGCATAACCCGTGGACCTCCTTGGCATAACCCAATGAGCCTTTTTTTCCTTCTTATCCTGGCATAACCCGCGGATCTCCCTGGAATAACCCAAGGACCTTTTTCTTTTATTCCCGTGTCACACCTCCTTTTCTTTTACGCTACACCCTGTGAAGGGCATAATAAAGGGAAGGAGTTTTTCCAATTTAAGGACAGTCGGAACGAGATTTATTATTATTTGTTCAGAATCGCCACTTGGGAGATTAATGGTGTCCCAAGTCACCGATTGAATCCCGAACCGAGGAAAATTTAACTCTGTTACAGTCCGCGAACTAGAAATTCGGATAAGGAATTTTGTTAATCCGGGAGAAGGTGTTAGGCACTCCCGAACTCCGTGGTTCTAGCACGGTCGCTCAACTGTTGTATTTGTTTTTATTTGATTTCTATATATGTTCCTTTTTTATGTGCATTTATTAATATTTCGCTTTATTATTTAATTTTACAAAGAATTACAACATCGTGAAAATGTATCTCGAACCACGTCGCACCAGTGCACCCGTGGCTTTTGACACATTTCGACTTCGTTGAGATTTGGATTTGGGTCACATAAATGTGCACCCGAGCTTAGGGAGGTAAATTATTAAAAGCGCGCCTAAAGCGACTAGCGTATTTAACTTTGCGAGAGCCATGGAAAATTCAACTAATGGTGCACCTCGATTTCTAAAGAGTTAAAAATTAATTACATGAGGGCTATAAATTATTTAATTGTATTACTCTAACACTTAAATTAACTTACTATAGAGAAAACTAATTGAACACAGTAATGATTCGAAAACGTAACAACTAAAAGAGAACAATGACTTCTAAATACTCCAAAATCAGGGAAAAGAGAAAGAAAGAATAGAAAAAAAATAAATTAAAATAAAAATATAAACAGTAAGAATTCAAAGGAAACGCTATTGCCAAAGTGAACCAAAAATACATCTACAAAGATTAAATCCTCTTTCCAATAAAGTGACGACCAAACCATGTTGGAAATAGTCTACTAGTATACTACTAAAAGGAATAATGCCAACAAAAGAAATTGAATTTTTCAAAATATATACTACTACAAAGTAGCAGAAAATCGGTAAAATAACATATGCATATACGAATAGAAATTCTGATACCTTTGGTTCAAGAGCTTTCAAGACTACCTTAATTTAACAACTAATCACATATATGCACTTATATTCCTTTTGGATCATTCAACGTACAAGTAAGCACATAAATGAGAACAGAGAAGAGAACGACCTTTAAGTAACTTTCTTCAATATATTTTTGTTCGGAAGCAGCAATTACAAGAAAATCCAACATCGAAGCTAGAACAATGACCAAAATCATCAGCAGGAATCCATGGACCAAAGCTCGAATAGGAGACCGTAAACCTCGACTCCTCAAACATGAACCATATCTCATGCGAAACCCATTTTTGTTTCCCTTGATTTTTCTCGAAATCCAACTTAAAAGAAAAAAGAGCTAATATATTGTATGTGATTTTTCAGATCTGAGTAGCTAGAGATGAAACTAAAAGTGAAAATATTCTCCAAATTTATCAAAACTATGAATTCATGAATAACACCTATTACACATGGCTAGATGAAAGCTTTTCACGTTGTAGCTCAACAAGACAATTTTTAATAAGTAGCTAACAAGAAAGTTACATTCAGAACGTGTCCTTCAAGCAAGAAACATCTTACAAAATAGGCAAAGCATGAAAATAAGTGAACCAGTTCATCTCTGTTTAGTTCATCTCTGTTTTATGCACTTGCTCAGCCTCTAAGAAAGTAAAAGATACCAAATCACCAAATAAAAGCCAAATGTATGCATTGCTAGATCTAAATATACACTAATCTATCAAACGTGCTAAAACAGAAGTTGATTTCTATGTACTAATATTGCAAGCAAACACCAATATTAATCATTCAAAGTGAAGATAATACATGATCAAGTGAACTTACCTAATTGAAAGTGAAACACTGAAATAATCTCAAATATGGTAGAAATCAACAAGTGTAACTCCAACAACAATTTCCCCAGCAGTAATTAAACAATGAGATAATTGCGTTGGACCCAATCGATGCCACTACAGATTTGGATGAAGCTAAAAAAACGATTCCAACAGCTACAACAATGAGTTTTAGTTTCACAAACCTCAGAATCCCAGCAACAAGCAAACCACGTAGCAGAAATTTCAGCAGTTCTTAAATCCCTTTCGAGCCAAGAATGAATCAAAAGATTACTTTAAAAACTTAGAACTCAAAGAACCACCCAAAAAACTTCAATTAATAGTATATTTATTTTTTTTAGTTTTTCAAATCTCCAAGATCTGACCTCCCCCTAAACAATATGTGTTTCTCGGCTTTAGATTGCTTCCGCCTTTCTCCCTGTTCTCCCCCTCATTTAAATAATGTGTGTGTATTTATAGTGATGGGGTGGGGAGTAGTTTTGGGGGAAAAATATTTTGGGGAAGGTTTTGGGGGAAAATATTTTGGGTTTTTCAAATGCTTGGCCAATTTGAATTTAAGACCAAACTTTTTCATTTCCCTCTTCTTTTTGTTATTCTTTTCTTTCTTTAATTAATTAAAAACCTAAACTAAATTTCTAAATTAATTTAAATTATAAAATTAAGCTAATTATCTAACTATGTAAAAATGATCATTTATTTATTTATTTATTTTTGATTAATAGCACAATTAGCTCAATGTAATTAATTCCTAAATGCAAATTAAACCTAAGGTGGCTTGAAATTAAAATATGACATTTTTTATGGTTTTTTCTATGATTTTTAAAAATGTTAAAAATATTTGAAATGTAACTAAATAAAGAAAAACACCTAAAAATCAATTAAAATTATTTTTGTCTATTTTTAGGAGTTATTTTCACATAGGGCAAAAATCACGTGCTTACACCCGGTATAACCCATGGACCTCCCTGGTGATGACGTCCAAATCCACTACAAAAAAGTAATAGACACGGTCGCATGCAATATAATTTACCCAACTATGAGTTGGGGTCGAACCCACAGAGAACAATGTGTAGGCGATTAGGCATGTAAGAAAATTATCGCTTATCGCGCAATGCCAAACACTAAAAATTTTGGTTTGAAAATATTTTATATCTAAATGCGAAAATATAAACTAACCTAGAAAGTAAGTAAAATGATCAATGGCTATAAGTATTGTTGCAACGGGAATTACACTCAAGTAACGATCCAATGTATTTCACGATTTTACAAACATGAGCGAAGTTATGTTAATTAGCCACGGATAACAATTCTTAATTAGCTTCTTCCAAAGACTAACAAGACTTCCTAATTAAATTATTCTTAAAACAATTAGAAGATTAAGCACTCCCGGAATGACTACAAGTAGTTCAATCCTATCCCTAGGTAGAATCTATAAAATGAGGGTTAACAGCTCAAGTTCTTGTTAATTAATCTTTTCCAACCCCAAATTATCTTTTTCAAAATTAATTCGGAGTTAATCGGCGAGTCCTAGGTTTAGCTAATCCCTTTGGAAACATTAAAGAACAAGAATAATTAAAGTAACAATAACTCACTTCATAAAAGAATAAAAATTATTCAATACATAAGCACAACAAGGTATTTAATCCACACTTTAAATATGAGTATTTCCATGAACAAGATTCAAGTATTGGAAATAAATACTGCACACTTAAATATTCAATACAAGGCAAGGAAATGAAGAAATAAACATAAATGGATAAGAAAATCTTAACCCCAAGCTTCAATCTTCAAGACACAAGTGTGTGTGCAAAATTCTAGCCTCAATAAATGTTCTCTCTAGTCTATGAGGACTGAAAATAAGCCAAAGATATCAAAGATGTCTTCTTGGACGAGTATAAAAATGATTTGGGATGAGAAATTATGAAATGTCCATTCTGCCTCAGGTCTGATGCTCGATTTTGCGCACCTGCGGAAGAACCATCGTAGGTGCGGTTCCGTATAAGGGAAGACCTCATCGCAGAAGTGAAAATGAAATTCCTGCAATGCTCCGTAGAAGCGATACCAAATTTGCAGAAGCGACATCGCTGAAGCGATACAATAACCGCAGAAGCAGTTTCTCCATTCTCAGCCACTTTCGCAAAAGCGATTCGGTCTTCGCAGAAGCATGATCGCTTCTGTGCCTTTTCCTCCGCAGAAGAGGAATAGATAAATCATGCCTAAACCACAGAAGTGTTTGAATTTATGCAGAAGCAAGGTCGCTTCTACGACCAAACTTCCGCAAAAGCAGAATTACTGGAAGTTTTACACTGTTTCACTCTCTTTAGCTCAATTCCGCTTCAATTCAACTCAACTCACCTTGTAGCATAATGTACCTGAAAATCTAACAATAACCACCATAAACAACCTTATTTTATAATTAAAAGGATATAAAAGCTAAGGAAAAGAGGCTAAAATGAGTGGTAAAATCACCACTCATCAACACCCCCAGCTTAAAGCTTTTGTTTGTCCTCAAACAAATCAAAGTCAAAACTTCAATGAGGATTCACCATTTACAACACAAGTGGTATTGCTATTATTTACATATCACATTCTTCAATTTAAACACCATACTAATGGATTTGGTTGGTACTAATAATTAGGCTCAAGTATGCACATCTTTCCCGAATGACTCCCTCATAAAGATAAACAACTTCAAGAACATGCACGGGAGTTTCAAAATAATCAAGTGATAAAAATAAGCCTCAAGAAGTGACTCAAAAGCACTAGTCCACTACATATGCTCACTTTACTCAATTTTACCAATCCTTCCTAATTCATGTGCCCTCACAAGAAAGAAAGTCCCCAAATCACTATATTTACAATACAACATAAGGGACAAATTTTACAAAAACGCTCACTCTCACAAAGAACTTCAAGTGTTACAACATCTCATACCATAAGTTTGCCCTTATTTTAATTCATCGCTTATTCAAGACTGTTCGGTTGGAGGTCCCATAAGGACTTTTTAAGCTTGTAATGTAGGTTTAGGAAAGGGTTGGATAAACATTTGGGTACAAGTGACTTCACCCTCCTTGAACACTACTCACAAGTTTCATTCTTTTTGCACTTTGATTCTCTTCAACTCACATAGCCTCATTGGCATCTAGTTCCCAATATAGAACAACCTTACATACCTCTCTGATTTTCTTCAAGGCTCCATAATATATATATACAAACAATTCTCTATTTTTTTATAGACATTTTTCTTTTGGAGCTTGATTGATTTAATACGAACACTTTGAGGTATATGATCCTACACTCTATGTACAACCTTACCAATTTTTACTTTGGCACCACACCCCCAACATAGGCTTTTAGCCTCATTCTCAATCTTCAAGGAGGGACGAGTTCAAAAGAGGGAATTACTTTTCAAGAAGGTCAAAGGTTTGTAATGAGATGGCCAAAGAAAAAGGTTTCAAGGCTCAAATAGGGTACTAGTGATATTATTTAAGCAAGGGTAGGCTTGAAAGGCTAAAGAGGTTTTCGTAAATAAAACAAAGAATGCCTAAGTTCATTCCTCCAACCAAACATACTATTATTAGCATCGAAAGACCAATCGGGCAAGTTCTAGATGATAGAAGTAAACACAAGATTTATTTCAACAAACACTGACACACATGGCACATGAATTAATCAAGACGGATCAATTTTATTTTCTAATAATGGCATCTACAACAATATTCAAACTAGTGGGCAAAAGAGTCACAAAAAGAGCCAAAACTTTATCACAAGAATTATTTCGAAGGGGTATTCTTAATTCACCATTTTCATACAAGAGACTAATTTTATTAGTACCAAATAATCCAAAAGCCTCATCCTAACAAAACAAGACTAATTCCCTTAAGAAAATTGTCAATCTATCCATCATCGGGAAAAGTCACCCGGTTCACTTCAAAAGTGTTCCCTGGGAAAGAACAGTAGCATGAAGAAAACCCAAGGAATTTTTATTTTAGGAAATAACAATAAAAGAAGAAAAAAAACTACTACAAAGGATACTAAAATAAAAGAAGCTAATACTACTAAAATAAATATAGTCTATAAGAAGAAAATAAATAATGAAAGAAAGAAAAAATAAAACACAAACACGACTAATCAATACCAAGCCCGGCAAGGGCACACAATATACAAAACAGCATAATCACAAGCCTGGAAAGGGCATACAGTATCCATAGCATAAATATAAGCCCGACAAGGGCACATAATCTCAAAACATGAATACAATACAATAGCCACCCCCAACTAAAACATTGCAGCGTCCTCACTGCAAAATATCAAATATGAAGCATAAAATAGTTTGAGGGTCTCCCTGAGGTCTACATCAGACTAGAAGACTGTGGGAGGATGGCTAATCAATGTTGTGCTGTGCTCGTAACCCCATAATCCTCTGTATCCTCATCGTCATCATCATCATCACCACCATCACTAGCAGTCTCGGACATGAATGAATACTCCTCACTATCATCTTGGGCCGCTACTGGTATCTTCTTGTCTGGGTTTCCCCATTTGAAGATGGCCTTGATTCCTCTCCACATTTTGATCATGAGTTTTCCCTTCTTCTTTTTCTTCATCTTCAACTTCTCAAAGTCAGACTGAAGGGTGGCATGTGCCTTGGCCAAAGTGTTGTAGGCCCCCTCTAATCTAGTCACGGATGCAGCCATCTTCTCAATATGTTCATTTTGACTCTTCTGTGCATCCAAGTAACTCTGCACGTCGTCCCTAGAGAAGTATGAAGGCCCAGGCTGGGAGGATGAGGGCCCACTCGGAAGCTGTGATACTAACTCCCGAATAGATGCAAGCTCGGAGTTTAGTATCCCGAATGGTCCCTGTGCAGCTGCCTGTGAAGACTGAAGTAGTAGTAGTGGTGGTGACTTTTCTCTTTTTGCTCTTGACTACACTCCCCTCTCCTGTCACTCTCAAAGGATGAAAAGGTTTGTCAGCAGGTAGCCACCGATCGGTGCCACATGCCTCAACCTCTGCTCTGGTGCATAGATGAGTGATCAGTGAAGGGAACATCATCCCTGCATCCTTATCTCTCAGGTACTCCCTCATCTCTCGCAGAATGTAGTATCCAACATTCACAGGAATGTGTCCAATAGACATGCAATAATCAATGCTCGAGGGTAGGAGACATCGGTAAAATTTCCGCACGGAAAGACTCTGTTACACAGGATGTATAGACACATCTTTGCCTCAGTAGTGAAGTCGTTTGATTTGAGCCCTTTCCTCTTGTTGGCCCATTTGTCTCTCAAGTGCGGAGGGAAGAGTTTGGATACAATCCATGCTCCATTTTCGCAATATTTTTTTTCCTGCACTGGCTCTATCAGATAGTTCAGAATGCCAAGGGTGTCATTTATTTGCTCGATCCCGAACCTTACCAATTTCCCTTTGATGACTAATTGTGGGCTATCAAAATTGCGTGCTTGAGGTTGGCATAAAACTCACGAAGCCATTCCTCATTGGCTTTGCAAGGAGTGGGTATGAAGCAAGACCATCCTAATGAGTTGAGCCGGGCATAGAAATCTGGAATTTTTCGGCCAACTTGTCTTCATGAATGCCCTTTTCAATAATTATCTTTCTCGTGACGAGGTCGTCCAAATATCGACGCTCACATGCAGCAGACATGAAGCGTGATTCATCAAAAGGCTCATCAATCTCTTCTTGAATTTCCCGTTGTGTTCCGCTCGTGTTTGGGTTCATTTTAACTTGAAACACCTACAAAAAATCAACACAAGATTAGTCGGGTAATAGAATCATGTTAAGCAATTCAAAACACTGTAATTGAGCCAAAAAATTAGGTTGAACGGGCCCGGGAAGCAGCAGTTGCAAAGCTACTGGTTTTCCAAAAATTACCCAGTTTTTGCTTTTGCGGAATTTTAATCGCAGAAGCAGTTCCGCTTTTGTGGAAATTTTCTCGCTTCTGCATTTTTTTTTCCAGTTTCCGCTTTTGCGGAATTTCAACCGCAGAAGCGATGTCGCTTCTGCGAAAAGTTTCCCGCTTCTGCGGTTTCTGTCATCTTCTTCCCAATATCACTGACCTGCATTTTTTTATTTTCATTTTCCACCCAAATTTTTGGCATCTAAATTCAAAATTGATGCAATACATGAGAACATGATTCAATAGAAACTAATTTTTCGATGTTTAGCAAGAAAATTGCATTCAAGCATTATATCGAACACATTGCGTGCAAGTTAAAATGCATTCTTTTTTGAACAAATCGGTTACTCAGACTTCCCATGATTTTGCTCAATCTAACAACACACACATGACTACACTCAACCATATTCCCTCACTTCTTAAAGCTAACAACAATAATTCAAAACAAAAAGAAAAACAACCAGAAAAATCAAACAAAATAAAAAAAATTGTTGGCTCAAAAGAAGTAGAGAGAATGTAAGGCAAGAGATGAAGATTAGAGGGTATTACCTGAGTTTGTGCAAGAGAAAGGAATTACGAGCAAGCTTCTTTGAATTTTGGAGATTTTTTTCGTTTTTGGGGAGTTAGGGCAAGGGATACAGCGTGGAAGTGTTTTTTTAGCAAATGAAGCATTTCAAAATTTTTTAACACTCAAAACCTGGGCGACTTCCGCTTCTACGGAAATTTACCACTTCTGCGGAGTCGCTTCAGCGGCTAAAGGACCGCTTCTGCGAGATTTTGTGCTTCTACGGTTGAGCGTCTGCTTCTGCGTGACCGCAGATGCGGTCAAAAAGACGCAGAAGCGGTTATAGTAGAGGATTTTGCACAGTTTTCTGCAGCTACTAGTTTTGACCCTCCGAACCACTCCGTCATGTTCAAATCGACTCCAAAAAATCTAAAAATTGGCAGATTAGTCAAAAATAATATTCTAAGCTATTCTAGAAAAGAAAATTTCAAAAATGACTAAATCTTTTGAAAAACAATGGGTTGCCTCCCACCAAGCGCTGCACTTAACGTCATGGCACGACGCAACTCAAGATTACCACTTTTCTCGCCACTTGGATGATATGAACTGGGCACCTAGCTTGGCATCAAGCTTGTGACCACGAGCGATGGGGGATGGTAAGTTGATGATCGAGCCAAGCCTTAAATTCTTCATTTTGCATTTCTTGGCTCTCAAGTGAGGAATGTCATTTTGCTTTCTTGTTTCCTCACATTGTAAGATGTATGGCATGAGTTTTCCTCCTTGCAGTCCTCCATTGATTCATGTGGTTCAACTTCTGTATCACCACACAATTCCAATATTGAAAAATGCTTGGAATGTGTCTTCAAACCTCCAACTAGCAATTTTTCTCGGATTATGACATCCTCTTTTTTCCCCGAACTAGAATCAATCTCAACCACATTTGCATTTATACCGGTTGACTCTAATTCCATATTTTTCTCGGCATCATTAGTACTCATGAAATCGGTTGGCGGATGTTCAATTCTTAACTCCTCAAAGTAAAGCTCACTTTCTTTCTCGGAATTAGACTCTTCTTGGCTTTCTTCCACACTCTCAAGTTGGTGGGCATAGTGAGCCTCAACCAATATTTGCATTTGATCTTCCAAAGTGCGGATGTGTTCATCATTGTGTGCCAAACTTTGTTTCCAGTCCTTGGGTGCAAAGTTGTGCTTCTCCTCATTTTCAAGAATGGTCTCCAACATGAGCATCATTCTCTCATTTTGAGAATTTGAGAGTTCATCTTGGTTTTGATCAAGTACCAAGGAAGGATTTTCAACTTCAATCTCCAAAGAAGGTGCTTAACTTTCATTCACTTCCGAGGCTTTTTGAACCCTTAAGGATTCGATCATTTCATCCATTTGGGAGTGCAATCTTTCAAGCGGCAAGTCATTTTGGAGACTATTCTCCAAAAGCTCCTCCAAGGCATTTTTCTCCTTGTTGCCTTTTTCAAGTAAACACTCCAACATAAGCTTGAACTCTCCATTTTGGCCATGCTCAACTTCTCCACTTCCATGGCCCTATAATTCTCATCACAAAAAGTAGACTCGTCATAGTAGGGGCTTGGGGAAGTGAAGGACAAATATGCACAATAATCCCAATAACCATTTTGGCCACCACACTTATCACATATACTCCAACCATGGGGTTGAGATTGTGCGCACAATCCACCCCTGGGAGAATTTAAACAATTTTGCTACGAGTGTAGTCCTCCACAATAAGGACAAGGGTCATCCAAGTATGAACAACTACCATCCGAGCAATTTTCATTGTGCGATGATATTTTTCAAAATTAAGAAAATAAACAAAAATTAAACAATAAAAAATAGACCAAGGTAAGAAAAATTAATTACACAAATGTTCACAAGTTTGGACCAAAACACTTTCGCTTACTTTTCAAACAACCTAAATTACGCCAAATTGTTCCCCGGCAACGGCGCCAATTTTGGTGACGTCCAAATCCACTACTAAAAAGTAATAGACACGGTCACATGCAATATAATTTATCCAACTATGAGTCGTCGAACCCACAGAGAACAATGTGCAGGCAATTAGGCATGTAAGAAAATTATCGATTATCGCGCAATGGCAAACACTAAGAATTTTGGTTTGAAAATATTTTATATCTAAATGCGGAAATATAAACTAACCTAGAAAGCAAGTAAAATTATCAATGGCTACAAATATGGTTGCATCGGTAATTACACTCAAGTAACGATCCAATGTATTTCATGATTTTACAAACATGAGCGAAGTTATGTTAATTAGCCACATATAACAATTCTTAATTAACTTCTTCCAAAGACTAACATGACTTCCTAATTGAATTATCCCTAAAACAATTAGAAGATTAAGCACTCCCGGAATGGCTACAAGTAGTTCAATCCTATCCCTAGGTAGAATCTATAAAATGAGGGCTAACACCTCAAGTTCTTGTTAATTAATCTTTCCCAACCCCAAATTATCTTTTCCAAAATTAATTCGGAGTTAATGGGCGAGTCCTAGCGTTAGCTAATCCCTTTGGAAACATTAAAGAACAAGAATAATTAAAGTAACAATAACTCACTTCATAAAAGAATAAAAATCATTCAATACAGAAGCACAACAATGTATTTAATCCACACTTTAAATATGAGTATTTCCATAAACAAGATTCAAGTGTTGGAAATAAATACTAGACACTTAAATATTCAATACAAGGCAAGGAAATGAAGAAATAAACATAAATGGGTAGGAAAATCTTAACCACAAGCTTCAATCTTCAAGATCCAAGTGTGTGTGCAAAACTCTAGCTTCAATAAATGTTCTCTCTAGTCTATGAGGACTGAAAATAAGCCAAAGATATCAAAAATGTCTTCTTGGACGAGTATAAAAATAATTTGGGATGAGAAATTATGAAATGTCCATTCTGTCCCAGGTCTGATGCTCGATTTTCCGCACCTGCGGAAGAACCATCGCAGGTGCGGCTCCGTATAAGCGGAGACCTCATCGCAGAAGTAAAAATGAAATTCCTGCAAAGCTCCACAGAAGTGATACCGAAGTCGTAGAAGAGACATCGCTGAAGCGATACAATAACCGCTGAAGCAGTTTCTCCATTCTCAGCCACTTTCGCAAAAGCGGTTCGCTCTTCTTAGAAGCGTGATCGCTTCTGTGCCTTTTCCTCCGAAGAAGCGGAATAGCTAAATCCATGCTTGAACCGCAGAAGCATTCGAATTTACATAGAAGTGGGGTCGCTTCTGCGACCGAACTTCCGCAGAAGCGGAATCACTGGAAGTTTTGCACTATTTCACTCTCTTTAGCTCAATTCCGCTTCAATTCAACTCAACTCACCTTGTAGCATCATGTACCTGAAAATCTAACAATTACCACCATAAAAAACCTCATTTTATAATTAAAAAGACATAAAAGCTAAGGAAAAGAGGATAAAATGAATGGTAAAATCACCACTCATCACCTGGCATAACACAAGGAGCTTTTTTTGATCCCGGCATAACCCGTAGACCTCCCTGGTATAACCCAGGGAGCCTTTTTTCCTTCTTATCTCGGCATAACCCGCGGATCTCCCTGGCATAACCCAAGTACCTTTTTCTTTGATCCCGGCATAACCCGTGGACCTCCCTGGCATAACCCAAGGAGTTTTTTTCTTTTAATCCCTGCATAACCCATGGACCTCCCTAGCATAACCCAAGGACCTTTTTTTTATCCCGGCATAACCCGTGGACCTCCCTGGCATAACCCAAGGACCTTTTTCTTTTATCCCGGCATAACCCGTGGACCTCCCTGGCATAACCCAAGGAGCCCTTTTTCTTTTAATCCCGGCATAACCCGTGGACCTCCTTGGCTTAACCCAAAGAGCCTTTTCTTTCAATCTCGGCATAGCCCGTGGACCTCCCTGGCATAACCCAAGGAGCTTTTTTCTTGCAATTCCGGCATAACCCATGGATCTCCCAGCATAACCCGAGGACCCTTTCCTTTTCCGACATAACCCGGTCATTTTCCAGCATAACCTGGTAATCCTCCCAATTTAAAGGCTTCATTCCCAAGGATACACAATCTTGATTTTATCGCTTAGACATGTGTCACAACTAACTCACGAAATTCTCCCAGTGAAAACTGGGACAGAAAAAGTTTGTTCGTCTTTTTGTTTTGGTGTCTTAAGCAGGTTTGACCTCGAGGCACAGGGTACGAGATGACCGATGGAATAAGTCTATATCCGGAATTAAGAAAATAAGAAAATAATAAAATGAAATGAGTTCAAAATGTTGAAGCAAACAAAGGTGCAGATTGCTCAGAACGTGATTGAAGTCACCAGCTCCGCCTGTTCCATTTTGACACAATCCTGAAGAAAGAAACATCACCTAAAACTTGCGAGCATCAAGATTCAGATCGAAGTCCGTAGCAAAATTAGCTAAGGCTCAAGATCAAGCTTCAAGAGATTTATAGATAGGAATCTTGTAACTCATAGTTGATAGGCATAGATAGCTTAGCTTTGATTTTCCTTTTTCGTGTAATAAGGAGGTCAGCAAGCAGTAGCAGTAGCAACAGCAGTAAAATCATAGCTCCTGGTAGTCCCAGCTACCAAAACTTCCAGAACTACACTGACCTGATTCCTTTTTAGCCAAGAATATATAGGCAACCTCTGAAGCAGGGTTCGGTCAGATAATTTTCAAAAATGCTTCTCATGGAATGCCAAGTAGGCAAAAATCTCTCATAATTGCTCATTTATCTTTTCCCAAAAACCCTTCGTGTCTCCGAGCAAAGAGGGGCAGCTGTGAGCACGTGATTTTTGTCTCGCTTGAATTATTCCTATAGAATTCTTAGAATTAGGATTTTTTTTCTTTTATTATTTGAATTTTAGGGAATTAATTGTATGATTTTGTGTTTGGTTGCATTTTTGGTGCATTTTTAATTGATATAATTTATAAAAAATACAAAATAGCATGCTTGCATTTAGGACCCATTTTAGTATTTTTATTAGTTAATTAACATTAAAAATGGAAGAAAATAACAAAATAGTCTTTTTTGCATTTTTACCTTTAATTTCAATTCTTGCTTAATTCTCTTTTTAAATTAGGATCTAGTTAATTTTAGAACTAAATCAGGTCTTGTTTTTTTTTTTTTTAATTTTGTATTTAATAAAAATCTTGAAAAAATGAAATGAGAAAAGAAGAAGAAAAGAAAAGGAAATTCAAAAATTGAAGGTCTTAATAAAATGCCCATTTTTTGGGCCAGCCCAAGCCGACCCCAAAGAGACCCGGTCACCAAGCCCAAAATCCAGCCATGTGCTAGTCCAAACCCCATACCTTTGAGATAAATGAAACGACGTAGTATAGGAAGAATACTACGTCGTTTTGAGTTAATAAATGGAAAATTAATCATGGTCGTCCATCCCCCATAATCCGACGGTCCTAAGTTCATCTTGGATTTTAATAAAAGTGTCCGAATTTTAGAAAACCCTACAGACCAACTTGTCTTACTCGTACTTCTGACTAACCACCACGTCTCCGCCATACGCCACCGGATGAAAATCGCCTCTGCCAGCGGCAGGTCTCCAATGACCACCAAATTAACACCACTTGACCGCCTTTCCATCCCCTTTCCAAATCCATATCATGTTTCCCACGAATCCTTGCCAAGCTCTTCGAATACTGAATCAAAACTCTCAGCCCAAAATCTTAACTCATCCAAACATCACCAAATTCACACCCTGAACCCTCCTCACCTTCCTCTTCTTCAATCTTCGTTTATTTTCCCTCGAATGTTCCTCCAACGCTTCGAATTTCAGATCGAAAAATCGTCCAGAACCCTAATTTTATAGATTTGGAGACTAATGAAGTCTGGGCTATAATAGCCCTTAATTATGTGTTTTCTCATGAAAACACATAATTAAGGATGATTATAACCCAAATAAATCCAAGAAAATTTCCGAATTCGATGTTTGGTCAAAATCAGTAAGTTTCTCAATCTTTTTCTTTCTTTCTTTATTCTTTTTTCTATTTATGTAAGTAAATAGTTCTTTAATACATAATTTGATGTTCTTTCATTTCCAGTATTTCTTTACTTTTGTTTGAGTTAGGGTTTTTCGATTTAGGTCTCTGATTTTCGTATATTTCAGCCATTAGTGTTAGTTTTGTTCTTGTTTTGATTTGACTATTATATGGTCTATGTTTGCTATTAATTTTGTTAAGATTTCTCTTACGGCTGTAGTTTTAATCTTGGTATTGAATGATTCCGTGTTTGCAGCCAATTTTCTTTGGATTTTATTCAGTTATTTTTGTTATTACAGTATAGTTTTACTTTGAATTGTTGGTTTGTTCATTGTTTATTAGTGTAGTAATAAAATTAGCCTTAGAACATAGTATTAATTAGAATTAATTTTAGCTCTAATTAGAATTAGTTAGATTGATTAATCCATTTTAGGAATTGTCTGGATATAGCTGATTTAGAGTGTCTTTGTTTAACCATGGTTAGTTTTGAATAAGTTTAACAAGATTGGGGGTTAATTTGACTAGGTTGTTAATTTCAGAATAAATAAAAGGGTAGTATGGATTTTTCAAAATAGGGAATCTGATAGTAATTGAAAATGGAACCGCCTAGGACCTTCTAGATGGGATTCTAATTTAAAATTCAAAAAATAGGTATAGTAACTTGGGCAACAAGCCAACAAATGAGGGACTAAATAGTTAAAATTTTGAAAATAATAGAGGGACCTAGGGGCAAAATATAATTCTGAAGGCAGCCCTAGTTTTGCCTATAAAAAGGCATGCCCATTGCCTTGTTTCATAAGTTTTAAAAAATCTGAAAAAAACCCCATAAGGTTCTAGAAGTCTAGATATCCAAAATTTTGAAATTCAAAAAGTTTAAATCAGTTCTTAGAAGTCTAGAGAGTAAAACTCTGAAAAAAACAAAAAAATCAGATCCAAAATTACTGAAAATTTGCTGAAAAATTCAAAAATAGTTCCTGTAGAAGTAGAGAGGTGCATGAAGGTTAGATCCTAGAAAGAAATTCTAGAAAAATTCAACAAAAATAGCTTTGGAGTCTACAGATCTACTATTCTGATTCATTTCAGTGACTGAAGTTCATTTCAAAGTCCTGCTCCTGCATTCTATTCCTAGTTTTGAATTCAGCTCGATTTTGCTTGCTTGAAGTTTGAGTTTTAACTTTGAGAAAATCTGCTATATCCTGTTCCTGCTCTTGGTTTCATTCTGGATCTGTCGATTCTCTACTGGTATGTGACTGCTATTCTGTTGATTACTAGCTGATCCTCAACTTTGTATTGCTTCAATTTCCAGGTACACAGTCCTGTAAACTCAATTGCCTGTTATGGAATATGAAGGATGAAATGGAAAACAAGAGTTGAAACTCATGCTTTCTTAGTTCGAATTCTCATCAGTTTTATGTTATTTTTGTTCTCTGGATCTATGTGCCTAGATTTGTTTTGGTTTAACTGTTGTGAGGTTTTGATGTGATTCATGTAATAAGTAGTATATGTGTTATGCTTATTAATTAGTCGTAGGACAGTTTTAGATGATCCAAATAGATTTAAATGTAGTTTGATCTTCAAGTAGTATGTGATCTGAAAGATAGTGGTTGTATCTTAAGTGTGAATCAGCTCAAGTTAGAGGCTGTCATTAATATTCATGTGCTTAAGAAGTATAATGCATGCTTACAGGTTTAGAATGAAAATGCAAAAATATCAGACGAAGGTGCAAAAATTAAATTAGTTAATATTCATTGCATATTAGTTCCCTGGATCAAATTCCACGTTAATTATGTGATTTTACACTCTTATGCATGTATTAAGTTTAGAAGCCAGCCGTGTTAATTTTGATCAACTCATGAGTTTATGTAAATTGTAGTGGCCCTGTGCCAACTATGTGGCATCTTTGACTTGGACTGATTTTTAGGCCATGTGTTAGATAGCCTTTTATAGGACTGCACAGGCTTTCCTCCTTCTGGGCTGAGTTTGAAGCCCATTCTACTGAAGTTTCTATTTTACTTGCTGAAATTATTGGGTTTAGATTATCTAAAATCGAATCATAGGACTTGGGCCTAAAATTTGTTCGTGCGAGGCAGCTTCTCATAAAGCTAATCGTTTTTTTTCTTCTTCCTAGGATAATTTTGAAGCCCAAAAATGTTGAAGGCTCAAATTCATATTAAGGTTATGGGATTATATTTGTAACATAGGTTTTGGGCCTTCCGAGTTAAGCAGCACACTTGAATTAAGAGGTTGTCCTCTTGTTCAAGTGTGGACTTGAATTTGAAGCCCAAATTCCTTGATTGCTTTAATAATAGTAATTAATAATACTAATTGATTAAGGCCCTTTTAGAAACAATACTTAATAGAAAATCATAGTTCCTTTAGATTGGCCTTTAAAATAAAACAAGGTGCGTCGTGACAAACAAAATTCATAAATTGCGTGGCCCTCTTCAAACACTTACATTAAACTATTCTAGAAATCGGGATATGCCATTTAGCGAATTTTCATGGCTGCCGGCAAAGTAAATAATACGCTAGTCACTTTAGGCGCATCCTTTAATAATCTTACCTTGGGATACCAAAAGCCAAACCTATCCCAAGTGGCGACTCTAATCAAATAAATAATCCCAATTCGAATAATGTTACTTAAAATGGAAAAACTCCCTTATACATTATCCTCCGGGGTAGGTGTGTAAAAAAGAGGTGTGACAGGGCCGCTTTTGCGGTTTCCCTTGGCCTGGCCCATGGCCGCTTCTATGATAGATTGACCACATCTGCGGTCCCACTTCTGCGGTTCTAGAACCGCAGATGCAGTTATAACAGAAGCAGCAACTCAGCTCCCTTTTCTAAATTTTAACTTCACTCGAGCCTCCTCCGATCGACGTTCGGGGCTCCCGAGCCCCGCCCGAACATACCGACAAGTCTAAAATCACGAGGCGGACCTACTCGAACCATCGGAACACTCAAAGCAACGCAAAAGCTTGCAATCACCCCCTAAAACCAAATGGATCAAACTATTGAACTTCAAGTTCTTACTTTTCTTCTAATGGGTCAAAACGCCCTTAAGCTACTCGGATTGGCACCAAATTTTATGGGCAAGTCTTAAACAAAATTAAGGACCTGTACCAAGCTTCGAAACCAAAATCCGAGCTCGATACCTAGGGAATCAATGATTACTTAGTTTCTTTAATTCTTTAAAACTTCAATTAAACAATTTTAAATAAAAATTTATTACTTAGGCTAGGGACCTCGGAATTCGATTCCGGTCATACGCCCAGGTCCCATATTTTCCCACGGACCTTCTGGGATTGTCAAATCACGAATCTGGGTCCGTTTTCCCAAAAAGTTCACCGAAGTCAAACTTGGTCTTTTAAGAAAATTTTAAAAAAGTAAATGGACATATTTTTACTCAAAACTCTTCCAACTCCCGAACCAACCATCCCCGCAAGTTATGAATTATCTAAAGCAAGAAGGGAAAGTTTTATTTAAGGGAACGGGGTTCTAAAAAGCACAATGACTGGTTGGGTCATTACATTCTCCCCTCTTAAACAAACGTTCGTCCTCGAACGGACATAGAAAAGTACTTGGACTGCTGAATAAGTGAGGATATCTGCTCTGCATGTCCTCCTCGAACTCCCAGGTTGCCTCCTCGACCGGTTGGCCCCTCCACTGGACTCTCACCGCAGAAATCCTCTTGGATCTCAACTGGCAATCCTGTCTATCAATGATGGCAACTGGCTCCTCCTCATAGCCGAAACTCTCATCTAACTGGATAGTGCTGAAGTCTAACACATCGGATAGGTTGGCATGGTACTTCCGAAGCATCGAAACATGGAAAACTGGATGAACTCCTGATAAACTAGGGGGTAAATCAAGCTCATAGGCAACCTCCCCAACTCGCCTCAACACCTCAAAGGGTCCAATAAACCTTGGGCTTAGCTTGCCCTTCTTTTTGAACCTCATAATGCCCTTCATTGGCGAGACTTTCAAGAGAACCTTCTCGCCAATCATGAATGATACATCACGCGCCTTCTGATCCGCGTAACTCTTCTGTCTGGACTGAGCTGTGGGGAACCTCTCCTGAATCAACTTTACCTTATCCAAGGTATCTTGTACCAAATCTTTACCAAGTAACGTAGCCTCGCCAAGCTCAAACCACACGATAGGAGAACGATAACGTCGACCATATAAAGCCTCATACGGGGCCATCTCTAAGTTGGACTGATAGTTGTTGTTGTATGCAAACTCTGCTAAAGGCAAGAACTTATCCCACTACCCTCCAAAGTCAATCACACATGCTCTATGCATATCCTCTAAAATCTGAACTGTTTGCTCCGACTGCCCATCAATCTGAGGATGGAATGTTGTGCTAAGCTCTACACGAGTCCCCAACTAACTCTGAATTGCTCTCCAGAAATGGGAGGTGAACTGAGGGCCCCTGTCTAATATGATGGAAACCAGCACACCGTGCAACTTAACTATCTCCCAAATATAAATCTGAGCATATCTCTCCGTTGTATAAGTAGTCTCCACTGGAATGAAGTGAGCCGACTTGGTCAACCTGTCCATAATGACCCACACTAAATCAACCTTCCGCAAAGTTCGTGGCAATCCAACTACGAAATCCATGGTGATGCGCTCCCACTTCTACTAAGGAATAGGCATATGCTGAAATAGGCCACCCGGCCGCTGGTGCTCATACCTGACCTCCTAGCAATTCAAACATCTAGCTACATACTCCACGATGTCCTTTTTCATTCAACACCACCAATAATACTGCCTCAAGTCATGATACATCTTTGTGGCACCCAGATGAATGTAATACCTCGAACTGTGGGCCTCCTCTAAAATCCTCTCTCTCAAACCGTCAACATTAAGAACACATAGACGGCCCTGAAGCCGCAACACACAATCCTTGCCGATGGAAACCTCCTTGGCACCTCCATGAAGTACCATCTCTCTGAGAACTACGAAATGTGGATCATCGAACTACCGGGCCTTGATCGGCCCCAATAATTGATCGGCCCCAATAACGAAGACTGAATGACCACACACGCTAGAACTCGCCTGGGCTCTAAAATGTCCAACCTTACAAGTCTGTTAGCCAAGGACTGAATGTCCAAGGACTGAACTCGCCTGGAATGAATGCTAGGCTACCCATACTCTCTACCTTTCTACTCAAGGCATCCGCAACCACATTCGCCTTGCCCGGATGATAAACAATGGTAATGTCATAATCCTTTAGTAACTCAAGCCACCTGCGCTGCCTCAAATTAAGGTCCGTCTGCTTGAACAGATGTTGCAAGCTGCAATGATCGGTTTAAACCTCACATGACACCCTATACAAGTAATGCCTTCATATCTTAAGAGCATGAACAATCGCTGCCAACTCTAGGTCATGCACAGGGTAATTCTTCTCATGAACCTTTAGCTGACACAAAGCATATGCAATAACTCGCCCCTCCTGCATCAATACACATCCCAAGCCAACACGTGAAGCGTTGCAATATACCGTATACATCCTTGATCCAGATGGCAATACAAGAACTGGTGCCGTAGTTAAAGCTGTCTTGAGCTTCTGGAAGCTCTTCTCACAATCGCCGAACAAATGGAATGGGTTACCCTTCTGGGTCAATATGGTCAAAGGTAATGCGATGGATGAAAATCCCTGCACAAATCGCCGATAATAACCTGCTAATCCTAGGAAACTCCTGATCTCGATCAGTAAAGTAGGACGCGGCCAACTCTGAACTGCCTCAATCTTCTTGGGATCCTCCGTAACACCCTCTCCTGACACAACATGCCCCAGGAATGCCACTAACTCAAGCCAAAACTCACGCTTTGAGAACTTAGCATATAGTTTTTGTTCTCGCAAGGTTTGAAGCACTACTCTCAAATGCTGCTCGTGCTCCCCCAAGATATGTGAGTATATCAAGATGTTATCAATGAAGACGATAACAAAGGAATCAATATAAGGCCTGAATACCCGGTTCATCAGATCTATAAATGCCTCTGGGGTATTAGTCAAGCCGAAAGAAATTACCAGAAACTCATAGTGGCCATATCTAGTCCTGAATGCAGTCTTCGGAACATCTGAGTCCCGAATCTTCAGCTGATGATACCCTGATCTCAGGTCAATCTTATAGAATACCCTAGCCCGGCCCCCTACAGTTGGTCGAACAAATCATCAATACGAGGCAACGAATATTTGTTCTTGATGGTGACCTTGTTCAACTAGTGGTAATCAATGCACATCCGCGTGGTCCCATCCTTCTTCTTCACAAATAGCACTGGTGCGCCCCAAGGTGATACACTGGGCTTGCAAAACCTCTTTGCTAACAACTCCTCCAGCTGCTCCTTCAACTCCCTAGGAGCCAGACGGTATGGTGGAATAGATATTGGCTGAGTGCCTAGAGCCAAGTCAATACAGAAATTAATAACATGATCTGGAGGCATGCCAGGAAGATCAGAAGGAAAAATATCAACGAACTCTCGGACTACTGCACTGAATTAATCGTCAGAGACTCTAGGGTGAAGTCTCGAACATAAGCTAGATAGGCTAAACACCCCTTCTAGACCATGTGTCGAGCCTTCAGGAAAGAAATAACCCTGCGAGGAATATCAACTGTGGAACCCTTCCACTCCAATCTTGATGATCCTGGCATCACTAGTGAAATAGTCTTGGCATGGTAATCAAGGACGACGTGATATGGAGATAACCAATCTATGCCCAGGATGACCTCAAAATTAATCATATCACGGAACAAAAGATATGCTCTAGTCTCGAAACCACAGAGAGTGACCACACAGGACCGGTAGATCCTATCCACAACCACAGAATCACCCACATGAGTAGACACATGAACAGGAGTGCCTAAAGGCTCATGAGAAATAACAAGGAAACGAGCAAACTGAGGTTATACATATGAGTAGGTAGACCCCGAATCAAATAATACCGAAGCATCTCTACCACTGACAAAAATAATACCTGTGATGATGATATTTGAGGCTAATGCATCTAGCCTGACCGAAAGAGCATAGAATCTAGCTGGAGCGCTGGCTGTCTGGCCTCCACCTGACTGAGTAGTAGCTGGCTGACCTCTCCTTGTCTGGCCTTCACCTCTAGGACGGCCTCTACCTGTCTGCCCTCCACCTCTAGGTGGCTGGGCAGCTGGTGCTGAAATCATAGGCTGCTGGCCCTACTACACTGCCTTGCCTCGAAGTGTGGGGCAATGTCTCCTCATGTGACCAGGGTCGCCGCACTCAAAGCAACTATGTAGTGCGGCGACTTGCTGCTCGGAGGGCTGACTCTGATAACCTGAAAATCCACTGGAAGAAGCCTGAATAGCTGGTGGATGGTATGAACCCTCCGGTATAGCACTGAAATGAGGATTGGAAGAATTAGGAGGACCTGAATACCCACTGGAGGAGCCCTGAATAGCTGGCGGGCAATAAGAACTCTTTGTCATAGCGCTAAAATAAGAGCGCGCGGGAGCACCCCGAGCAGGTGGTGGTTCTGAAACTAGGGGCTTGCTACGCTGACCCCTACCAAACTGACTTCTACCCTAGCTGGGGTGCCTGTGAACTCTCCGGAGAACCTGGCCCTCTTATCCTGCTGCATCTGCTCTCTACCCCTCAGATGATAACCCAGAATCCTACGTGTAATCTCAACCACTAGCTGGTACCCTGCACCCATCTCTACCTCTCGAGCCATACCAGACTGGATGGTGGGCTGTAACCCCGCAACAAACCTCCGCACTCTCTCTGCCTCAGTGGGAAGTATAATAAGTGCATGGCGAGATAACTCAGATAACCTCGCCTTATAGTCGGTCACTGATATCCGACCCTGCTCTAGGTGCTTAAACTGATACCGCAGTTCTTCCCTCTCAGAGGGCGGAATGTATCGATCTGGGAATAACTAAGTGAACTGACCCCAAGTGAGGGGGGAGAACCTGCTAGCCTACCAAGTACATAGGACTGCCACCATCTATGTGCACTACCCTTAAGCTGAAAAGTAGTGAAGTCAACTCCATGCAACTCCAATATCCTCAGGTTGTGCAGTCTGTCCTTGCACCTATCTATGAATTCCTGAACATCCTCATGATGCTCACCCCCAACGACTGGAGGATGAAGCCTGGTCCATCTGTCCGATAACTTTAGTGGATCACCATCTACAACTGGCCTGGGCTGGGGTGCCACTGCAGCAACTGGCTGAGCCCCGTCTGCGGGTACTGTACCCGGAGTCTCATATATTGTAGTTGCATGACCTAGAGCCTGAGCAGTAGGGGTCTGGGCTCCCCCTCCTACCTGTGAAGTGGCTGGATCTGCTAGAAATAAACCAGCCTGAGTCATAATGTCCATGAGCCGTAGCATGCGCCCCATGACCTCCTGAAATCCCGGTATTATCATGAAATCTGCCAGGGTAGGCTTAGCTGCGGGCACCTCGCCCTGCTCCTCAATAATAGGATCCTCCACAGGATCTGCCAGTGGTGTAACTGGAACGGCTCTAGGATTCCCTCGTCCCCTATCACGGGCCAGTGCCCTTCCTCAGCCTCTATCTTGGCCTCTAGAAATGGGGGAGGAGCTCGTCCCGAATCCGAAACGTCAGCGGTGTGAGTTCTCACCATCTATGAGCGAATGAAAGAGAGAAATTTAGTACACTAAGCACTGCACGACAGGAAATGAATATAGAGTAGTCTTTCCTAATATCCTAGAGTCTCTCGAAGATAAATACAGACATCTTCGTACCAATCAACAAGATTATCAGGTTTGCCCATAACTCTACGTGAACCTAGTGCTCTGATACCATGTTTTCACGATCCATTTCCACAATAGGTCATGATGGCGCCCGACACCGTTGCCAGGTAAGCCAATGCAGAATATTTTTTATCTCTCTATGAAAATTTTAGTGGAATTTAAGTGAAATAATTATCCGAATTTGAAATCGAAACCCGAAAGTGACAGATAAAATAAATAACATAATAATACAACCCCAAAAACTAGTCTATCAAAGTGTGTGCCAAGACCTGGTATCACAAGTACGGACGTCTAGTAGAATATACAAAAGAATATCTCTATCTTACTGTCCGAGATAAAGAAAGACAGCAAAAGTAAAGAAAGACTCCATCCGGCTGCTGAGCGGCATTGGAAGGAAGCAGCTCATCGTGGAAGTCTCTGCCACAAACTCAAGGGCGCGCACTGAACTGGTAACCAGATGTATCTGCCTCAGATCCTATACAATTAAGTACAGAAGCGTAGTATGAGTACATAAACAATATGTACCCAGTGAGTATCCCTTCTAATCTCGAAGAAGTAGGGACGAGAGGTCGACTGGATACTTACTAGGGTCAAAATAATATCATGATAATGTTCTACGCTAAGCATGAATATCTCCAATAATTAACAAGTAATAATGAAAAGCAATAATCATGTTCTTTACCATATTTCAGTTTTTATTTATAGTTCAAATACTTATCAACTAAGCATGTCATGTCTAAGCTTTGGCATATATAAATATATATCATGCGCAATCATGCCGAGGTCGACGACCCGCTCCAACGGAAAATAAATTGTGCACTGCCGAAGGTCGAACGACACGAACCATAGATGTATCTATTTCACTGAGGTGATCGGCCCGATCCATAAATATCAAGAAAACATCAAGAATGCACACGAGAGCTCATTTATATACAAAGAATCTCTTATAGGGTTTAGCAAGTTCATATGTTCACTTTTGTTCTTCTCAGGTCTCTGGCATGTCATAAATGATCATATTGACAATTTAAATAAAAGATATCTCCAAATTAGGCATGATGTTGGTCCTAAACTACCGAAAACATTAATATCATAGTAGCTACGCACGGAATCTCGTCACCTAGTACCTACGTATCCCTCACATTTTGTAGCAAATACTCGTTTATCATACCTATGGGGACTATTCTCTCTTGCAAGGTTAGAAAGAAGACTCACCTCGCTCCAACATGCACCTCCAATTACCAAGAGTGAGCCCAAGTCCTTACTTCAAAGCCGAACAATCTCGAACTAGTTAAACGGAGTAAGAGCTAATTAATATAGGATCACAAGATCAATTCCTAGCTATTTAAGCAATTCCCAACCATTTACATGAATTTCGTAAATTTCAACCCCGGGCCCACGTGCCCGAATTCCGAGATTTTTCAAAGGAAGTTGTTCTCTACATCCTAAGGATCAATAATATATGATTTCTAGTCCATTTCATAACAAATTTCATGATTAAATCTTAGTTTTATTAAAACCCTAGGTCTAGCTCTAACCCTTTGATTTTACCTAATTTTTAGTGTTTAATCAACTTAATATACATCTATTTAAACTAATAATGAATGGAAGTAACTTACCTTGAAGTGCTATGTTGAAATTCCCTCTTTGGAAGCCCCCAAATCGCCTAAATGGTCTAGAAAATGAAATAAATGGTCTTTGAGTTCGAATTAAATGAACTCACTGCCCAGCGATTTCCGCTTCTGAAGTGCACTAACCGCTTCTGCGAAAACCGCTTCTGTGGAATTAGGATCGCTTTTGCGAACCTATCCCAAAATGCCTGGATAGCTTCTGCGGTCTGGGTCCCGCTTCTGCAGAAACTGGGCCGTTTCTGCAGTGTGGGCCTAAGTTGACTAGACCGCTTCTGCGATTTCCCTTGGCCTGGCCCCTGGCTGCTTCTGCGATAGATTGACTGCATCTGTGGTCCCGCTTCTGCGGTTATAGAAACGCAGATGCAGTTATGACAGAAGCAACAACTCAGCTCTCTTTTCCAAATTTCAACTTCACTCGAGCCTCCTCCGATCGACGCTCGGGGCTCTCGAGCCCTGCCTAAACATACCGACAAGTCTGAAATCACGAGGCGGTCCTACTCGAACCCTTGGAACACTTAAAGCAATGCTAAATCTTGCAATCACCCCCTAAAACCAAATAGATCAAACTATTGAACTTCAAGTTCTTAATTTTCTTCTAATGGGTCAAAACGCCCTTAAAGTACTCGGATTGGCACTGAATTAATTTTCTTCTAATGGGTCAAAACAACATTACGGACCTCTACCAAGCTTCAAAACCAAAATCTGAGCCTGATACCTAGGGAATTAATGATTACTTAGTTTCTTTAATTCTTTAAAACATCAATTAAATAATTTTAAATAAAAATTCATTACTCGGGCTAGCCAGGTCCCATATTTTCCCATGGACCCTCCGGGATTGTCAAATCACTAATCTGGGTCCGTTTTTCCAAAAAGTTGACCGAAGTCAAACTTGATCTTTTAATAAAATTTTGAAGAAGTAAATGGACATATTTTTGCTCAAAACTCTTCAAACTCCCAAACCAACGTCCCCGCAAGTTATAAATTATCTAAAGCAAGCACGAGAAGTTTTATTTAAGGGAACGGGGTTCTAAAATGCACAACAACTGGTCGGGTCGTTACAGTACTTGAGCTAATTGTTGAAAACCTGATTTTTATTTAAGATATTGAGACTGAGTTCTTTCGAATTTACTTATTCCTACTTGCAATTATAACCTGTGTTAGATTAGAAAAGCATATTTGGTTGATTTAAATTGCCTATTTGCTTAAGTTGCCTTAACTGTACTACCTGAAGCCGTTAGGCTAGCACTACCTGTTGTTTGTATCTTCGTACTTCATTTCTTATTATCATCTGGTAATGGTTGCGCATTTACATTGGGACTATGGATGTGGGATTCCGGTAGCTCCCCCTTGTTTGTTTACATTGGGACTACGGGTTAGATTCCCGGTAGATCCCCCCCTGTACTCTTACTTTGGGACTACGGGTTAGATTCCCAGTAGATCCTCCCGCACATTGATAATTGGACTACGGGATGGTATCCCGGGAGATCTTTTGGATATTCTCATATGATGGACTACGGGATAGTATCTCGGGAGATCCTCAGACGGTTGATGCAATGGACTATAGGATGGTATCCTGGGAGATCCTAGTTATTGGTACTGATATTGAGTTGTTTCCCTCTGTGTTTCCTTATTCTCTGCGTGCTATTGTTGCTTCATATAACTTGTCTTACTTCATAATTCCATTCATTATTTCTGTTTATTTCATGTTGTTGCAAGGTTTATTATTATATTTTACCTCAATAGGGCTCTGACTTTTCTCGTCACTACCCAACCGAGGTTAGGCTTGGCACTTACTGACTACCGCTGTGGTGTACTCATGCCTCTTCTGTGCATGTTTTTCACGTGCATACCCAGGTAATTCATCTCAGGTGCACTATCCATGAGTCCTGGAGAGCTACGGAGACTTTGAGGTACTTCTGCAGCGTCCGCAGACCAAGGAGTCTCCCTTTTTACTCTATCTGTAGTATTTAGCCTTCTTTTCGTACTTTTGTTCAGACAAATTCTGGAGATTAGAGCCATATATTACTTTTCATTAGCTTGTATTCCCGTGAGTTTTCGGGTTTTGGGGTGTTATAGTAGACTTCCACATTCATTTTTAGTTGTATGTGCCGAGCGGCAGTTATAAATAGAATTCAATTAGTTGTTTAGTTTTAATTAATTACTCCATAAGTTATGTTGTTTTTTGCATTGTTAGGCTTAGCTAGCTATAGGAACTAGGTGCCATAACGACATGTTCATGGAGGGTGAACTGGGGTCGTGACAAGTTGGTATCAGAGCTCTAGCTTCATAGGAGTCACAGAACACAAGCCGGTTTATTAGAGTCTCGATGTTCGGTACGGAGACTTCTCTACTTATCTACGAGAGGCTATGTAATTGTTAGGAAAATTTCCACTTCATTTGATTTCCTTATCGTGCAATATTTTTACATCACAAAATTTTAAACTTCTGTCTTCTATTCTCTCACAGATGGTGAGGACACGCGCCACTCGGGATGATTAGGCACCCACGCCCCTACTGCAGTCATCAGAGGTCGGGGCCGGTGTAGAGGTCGAGGACACGCACGTGGTGCAGTCAGAGCACCTACGCGAGCTTCTACCGAGGCACCACCAGCAGATCCAACCGGAGCCCAGGCACCTGGCGCGCCTACTACTGCCACTGCTACTCCACCTCTCCAGGAGACTTTGGCTCAGTTTATGAGTATGTACACCACCTTGGCTCAGGCAGGGTTGCTTCCCCTTGCTGCAGCCACATCCAGGCTGAGGGAGGAGCACAAACTCCCGCCGTCCGTACTCCTGAGTAGCGAGTACAGGTTGCGCAGGCTCCCGAGATTATTCCTGCACCACCTGTAGTGCCAGTTGAGCCTGAGGACGGGTGAGCTGCTTCAGAGGACAAGCAGCGGAGATTTGAGCGGTTTAAGAAGTATGATCCCCTAGTATTCAGTGGATTAGCATCAGACGATACCTTGGGATTTCTAGAAGAGTGTCACCGCATTCTTCGCACTATGGGCATAGTGGAGTCAAGCGGGGTTTCTTCCACTGCTTTCCAGCTTTAGGGAGCCACCTAGGATTGGTGGCGCACTTATGAGATAGACAGTCCGGCCGAGGCTGCCTCACTAACCTTGACCCAGTTCTCAGATATGTTCATGAGAGAGTTAATTCCCAAAAGTCTCAGAGACGCATGGCGCAAAGAGTTTGAGCATTGCGCAGGGTGTTATGACCATTTCGGAGTATGCTATCTGCTATACCAGGTTTCCCAGACATGTACCGGCCTTGGTTGCTACAGTTTGGGAGAGAGTTCGCAGGTTTATTAAGGGTCTTATCCCACCCATCAGACCTAGCATAGCTCGAGAGTTGGAGATGGACATTCCTTTCAGTAGGTAGTGAGCATTGCTAGGAGGATTGAGGGTATGCTCGCTAGGGAGCGAGGGGAGAGGGAGGCCAAGAGGTCTCGAGAGTCGGGTCACTACTCTGGTGCCCGTACCCTAGGAGAAGGTCGTTATGGCAGAGGTTATGCAGGGTGCCCCATTCATTTAGCTCTTCCAGCAGCTAGCAATGCTCCAACTCTACCTATACACCAGGAGCGCTACTATGCACCTCCAGTTTCTAGTGCGCCTCCTGCGCGGAGTGCTTCCATAGGTCAGTCCAGCAGACCTGGTCCTAGTCAGTCATAGCCACCGCATCCTTCCAGATCTTGTTTCGAGTATGGTGATACACGCCACATGGTTAGGGACTGCCCCATACTTGGTAGGGGTGTATCTTAACAGACTACTCAGCTACAGTATGCTCCTGAGAGTTCTCAGGGCATGGTCATAGCTCCAGCTGCTACCCTACCTACCCAGCCGGCTAGGGGCAGAGGTCGAGGAGATAGAGGTCTCCCTCGCGAGAGGGGCTGGGCCAGATATTATGTTATTCCTGCTCGTACCGAGGTTGTTGCCTCTGACTCCGTCATTACAGGTATTATACTAGTTTGTCACAGAGAGACGTCGGTTTTATTTGATCCGGGCTCTACTTATTCTTATGTGTCTTCTTACTTTACTCCACATTTGGGTGTGCCTCGGGATTCTTTGAGTGCCCCCATTTATGTTTCTACTCTTATGGGGGATTCTCTTATTGTAGACCACGTTTATCGGTCATGTTTGGTTACTATTTGTGGTTTTGAGACCAAAGCGGATTTATTGTTACTCGGTATGGTTGATTTTGACATTATTTTGGGCATGGACTGGTTGTCGCCCCATTTTTCTATTCTTGATTGTCACACCAAGATCGTGACACTGGCTATGCTAGGTATTCTGCGTGTCGAGTGGAATGGTACTTTAGATCACACTCCCAGTAGTGTTATCTCTTTTCTTAAAGCTCAGAGTATGGTTGAGTAGGTTTGTGCCGCGTATTTAGCTTATGTGAAAGATGTCAGTGCTAATACCCCTTCTGTTGATTCAATTCCAGTAGTACGGGATTATCCCGATGTGTTTCCAACTGATCTTCCGAGCATGCCGCCCGATAGAGACATTGATTTTGGCGTTGACATGTTGCCGGGCACTCAGCCCATTTCCATTCCTCCGTATTGTATGGCTCCTCCTAAGTTGAAGGAATTGAAGGATCAGTTGCAGGAATTGCTTGATAAGGGTTTTATTTGACCCAGTGTTTCACCGTGGGGTGCTCCTATTTTGTATGTGAAGAAGAAGGATGGTTTTATGCTTATGTGTAATGATTATTGCCAGTTGAACAAGGTTACAGTGAAGAACTGTTATCCTTTGCCTCATATTGATGATCTGTTTGACCAGCTTCAGGGCGCATAGGTGTTTTCTAAGATTGACTTGCGCTCAGGTTATCATCAGTTGAAGATTCGGGAGCTAGATATCCCAAAGACTGCCTTCAGAACTCGGTATGGTCATTACGAGTTCCTTATTATGTCATTTGGGCTGACCAATGCCCCAGCAGATTTCATTCATTTGATGCACAATGTGTTCAGGCCATATCTTGACTCGTTCGTTATTATTTTTACTGATGATATTATGGTGTATTCCTGGAGTCGAGAAGATCATGAGCAGCACCTGAGGACCGTGCTTCAGATCCTAAGAGAGAAGAAGCTATATGCAAAGTTATCAAAATATGAGTTTTGGTTGAGTTCGGTGGCATTCTTAGGCCACGTGATTTCGAGCAAGGGCATTCAGGTAGATACGAGGAAGATAGAGGCCGTACAGAGTTGTCCGAGGTCGTCCTCAGCTACAGAGATTCATAATTTCCTTGGTTTGGCGGGCTACTACCGTCGTTTTATGGAGGGGTTTCCATCGATTGCGGCCCCTATAACTAGATTGACCCAGAAGGGTGCCCCATTTCAGTGGATAGAGGAGGGTGAGGCGAGCTTCTAGAAGCTCAAGACAGCTTTGACTACAGCCCCAATTTTGATACTGCCTACTGGTTTGAGTTCTTATACTGTCTATTATGATGCCTCGAGAGTTGGCCTTGGAGCGGTGTTGATGTAGGACACCGCATCTGCATTCACAACTGTTTCGGGATCATTTCCTTCGATATCTCCCAAATACAATGCTCCTCTTGGCAATATTTTTCGGATGATGTATGAACCCTTCAAATTAGGAGCAAATTTTCCTTTTTGCTTCCTGGTGATGAGGGAGAATGCGTCTTAACACGAGTTGTCCCACTTCAAAGCACTTTCTTGTTGTAAGCGCGAGCCATTCTTTGTTGGTACAACTGCCCGGATGTGCCCTGAGTACAACAAACTCTTTTGTTATAATGTATGGACCTTTCCAACCCGCAAACCAATTTTCCTTCAATTGTTCCAATTCTTTATTTTATTTCCTCAAGGTTACCTTCTTTGCATTTCGACTCTTGATTCATTATTTTGAAATCTGACAGTGTTTTGGGATCTAGGCATGAAGTTCGCAAGCATGTCATGTTATTTAAAGCTGCATTATTAGAGCTAAAGAGAAGAAATGAAGGAGAAAAATAGCAAAATCAGAAAGGATAAAGAAAAATGAACGATGAAATATTGATTTCATTTCTTGGAATTTTGAAGATAACAGGGTTCACATTCGGGAATTTAAAGTAGGAAACATCCGAATTACACCTTGGAATAACTCGGGATGCAGAAAAAGTAACAGGACGGTTCTACCGGGACTCCCGCCTGACCAAGAATGGCATAGTCTTCCAGTTTTGAAGCTTGGCGCTTGGTCCCATGTATAACACCTCAGCGGTGCTAGTGCCCTCTCCCGGCTGGACCATGTGGGTTTCGTATAGCATTTTCCTCATTACCCCACGTATTTCCTCACTTTCTTCAACAGTGAAAACCTCATCATCTTCCTCTTTATTGTACTTAGGCTTGAAAAAATTTTCATACAAATGTACCACCTCATAATTGGCCATTTTAATTTTTTGAAAGAACACTTCTGCTTCCTCAACACTCACAGGCTTCTTAGGCGGGAAACGCCTTCTGGTGGCATTATTTACCTCCTATACATTTGAATATTTCTCAACAGGAGGGTTTTCTAATAGCTCTCCCAAGATCTCTTTACCCTTGTACGTAACCACCGTCTGGTGATAATTCCATGGTATCGCAGTAGGGTTCGTCATAGGCTTCGGTGGTACGCGTCCAATAACCACTGGCTCACTCAGCCGAGGTTGTTTGATTGTCCCCCGCATCACATAGGCTTGCCTGGGTACGTACATTTGTGTTCCTCTTTTCAATTCAAATTTCTTTGGGGTGCTCACAGCCAGTTGCTTTTCTTGGCGGCCCCGCGGGACATAAAAAATTCCATTTTTGGGAGGTATCGCCTCTATTCTTGTGTCAACTTTCTTTTCTGGTTCTGTCTTGGTGATTTTGCTCTTCTTCTCCCCTTCTCTTGCTTCGGGGCCACCTTTGGCTTTCTTTCTGTATCAGCGATAGCAATTATAGCTTTTAATGCTGGATCAAATTCTCTGTCTTCACAGATCATCCAGATCATCGGCCCGTTGTTGTGGGCTGGTAGTGAATTATTGGCCACATTTGGGATATCCTCATCCCTCAGTACTATTTTTCCTTGCTTTATTAAGTTTTTCACCGCTTGTTTCAGAGTCCAATAGTCATTTGTATGATGGCCTTCTGCCCCTGAATGGTATGTACACCTGATACCAGCTCTGTAGGCAGGCGATGCCAGGTTTTGTCTGTTTTGAAGGACCGGCTGTAGTAGACCCATTTGGACAAGTTTCGGGAACAGACTAGGTAAGATTCACCAATTGGGGTAAAATTTTGTCTTCTGGGTGGCTCACGGGGAGGAATGTTATTCTGTGGAGGACGAGGATTATAGTGGTTTTGGTGGTGAGGCTAATTTCTTGGGAATAGAGCTGGATTTCTATTGGCCTATGACTGCGGTCGGGCAAAGGGTTGAGCATTCATGACCGCGTAAGGTGGAAGAGCAAGCCATGTCATGATGAGGGTAGTAATGTTGAGGGGTTCTATCCGAAAACATGGGTCTGGGAGCGCGATGTCTCCTTGCCCCTGAGGCTGCCATAACCGTTTCTTATTTCTTATTACCTTTGGCCATTCTTCTAGAACCACCTTGGTTGGCTTGGGAGGTTGCCCTAATGGCTGACTGACTCAATATTCTTCCTGTCTTCAGACCATTCTCCACCATTTCACCAATCTTAATTGTCTCTGCAAAAGGTTTGCCCATGGCTGACATCATGTTCTGAAAATAGTACGCTTCCTGGGCCTGAAGAAATACAGTGACCATTTCCACTTTGTCCATTGGTGGTTTCACCCTCGACGCTTGATCATGCCTCTTAATAGCATATTCCCTGAAATTTTCTGAGGACTTCTTTTTCAAATTCGCCAAGGAGTTCCTGTCTGGCGCAATGCCTATGTTGTACTGAAATTGTCGAACAAAATCTCTGGCAAGATCGTCCCAAATGTGCCATCGAGATATGTCCTGATCCATATACCATTCTAAAGCTATGCCCACCAAGCTTTATCCGAAGTAAGCCATTAACAACTCCTCTTTTCTACCAGCTCCACGCAGTTGGTTGCAATACTTTTTAAGGTAGGCAATAGGGTCGCCATGCCCATCATACTTGTCAAACTTCGGCATCTTGAATCCCATGGGCAAGTTCACTGAGGGAACATGCACAGATCATTATAAGAAACACTTTTCTGCCCGCTTAAACCTTGCATATTTTTCAGACTCTGCTCTAAGCTCCTCATTCTTTTCGCCATCTCATCTTGTTCAGGAGCTTTGGGAGTTTTATCTTGCCCTGATGTAAGCTCAAATGGTGGTTGCTGAGGGTAACTGTAGGTGGGATATTGAGAAGGATCTTCTTGAAAGATTGGATTTTGGAAAGTGAAGGCCGAGGGATCAAAAGCAGGCCTAGGTAGTGAAGGTTGTGTGGTGGCGGAGCATGGTGGAGAAGTAAAAATATTGGGAGCTGCTCTTGATATGAACACCTGGGGGCACCTCAGAAGGTGTTGCTATGAAGTGAGCAGACGGGGTATTCAGGCGACTGATGGGGATGTTAGAAGTCCCCCCAGTTCTCGGGAACAATTCTGGAAAGCCAAGTATAGCACTTGGAGGCTCCCTGCCATTGGTCGATGCGTCCCACATCTCCATCACTCGGAGACGTAATATCCGGTTTTCTTCCGCTGTGGCAGACTCGGAGGCCGGGATCCCTGAGATGGGGCTGTCTTCAATGGTGAGAACTGGTAACAAAGTCATTTCAGATGACATTTCGGTACTTGCTTTTGATCTGGTGAAAAAGCAATGCGATGCCAGCTTACCCAAAACCAACCACCGTTTCTAAATACCTAAGCTGGAAATTTGCAGCAACAACGGTCAGTTTGAGACAAGTAACAGATAGGTAATCGCACTTTGGGGTGTGATGCACCTATACAGTTAAATGAGTGTCGACATGTTTGCCACAGTTGCATGCATCATCCCGGCTATTATTCACGTTTCTTTTCTTTTGATTTCTGTTTGCTTGCTTTTGCTTTCTTGGTTTTCTCTCATTTTGATTTTCTTTCCTCTCTATTTTTCTTTTCTTTCTGGCCTTTCTCTTTTTGTGTTTCTTTTCCCACTCTGTTTTTCCTTTTATTTCCTTCCCTCGTATTTCTTTTTTTCTTAGGGTTACGGTCGAATCTTATGGATATTGCCTACGTATCATGACCCTGCATGAATCATATCAAGCGTAGTTCTTGCCAATAAATGCAAAAATAAGGAAATAATTTTTGGGATTTTCAATTTTTCATTAATAAAACTCTGATTATAAAGATACTAAATTATATGTTTTTCTTAAAAAGGAAAATTACAAAACAGACTCAAAATAACAAAATACAAACTCGATAACTAGGAATACATCAAGGCTTCAAATCCTGGGGCCCACGGGGCATCATTCGGTATCGCCGCGGGCCTACGTGCAAGAACACTTTGTAACTGCTCCAAATCATTCATAACCTGACAAAAAATTATCATCACTGTAGCAAAGAACATGGTACGACCCATTCTTTCGCCGGCTTGACATTTCATGACAATATAATCCGCAATGCCTCTAATTCTTTCTCTGATTCGGCCTTTTTCCTGGAGTAGTCCGCTTATCTGCTGGTTGTGAGCCTCTAACACCTGGGAGTCGTAGAAGTGATGGCCTTGCAATAGCTTTATTTCTTTCTCCATCTCGGCGATTAGCCTATAGCATTGTTCCCTCTCAGCCTGAAAGCCCTTATACCGCTGGGCTGCCTTATCTTCAAGGGTATTCACTTTTCTTTTCAGATTAGCAATGGTCCCCTCATAATTTCTTTTCATTTGTCGCACAAATTGGGCTCTTTCCTCTGTCTTCTTTGCCCATTGTGCCGGATTTTTGCCATATTCCCTTCAGATTTCTCCAACTCTTCCTGGCACTCTAAGACTTGCTTCTTCAGCCCTTTTATCAACCTCTCATCGGACTGACTTCTTTCTTGATTTTTAGCAGCTATTTTTATTTGTTGGATTTGAGCCTTGAGAGCTTCATTCTTTTGGGTCAGTTTCTTTTTGTCACCTTCATCGGCTGCGGCTTGCAAGTTATTTTCAAACCGGAGATCCTGGACCTGTTTTTCCAATGCTCCTATTCGGGCCCCGTACTCCTTTTCTTTGGCTAACCAATCCCATTGTACCCGGGCCCCGTCAATAAATTTTTGTACGTATGGCCTCTTAGCTGGTCTCTCAGGAATTCGAAATCTTTTGCCAAACCAGACCAAGTATTTGGGGTCCACTTCGCCTTTAACCCACCGGAAATGCAGCTTTTAGGCCTAGTTCGATGACTTGTTTGCTCAGGTCTTCATCACCGTGGACGGTTTGGAATCTTCCCAGTTGCCTCAAGACTCGGTAAGGAGCATAGGGTTGGATACTCCGAATACCCATTAAAAGAATATAAGGTACTTCTGCCGATGTGTGTACCGCCTCAGTAGCGGGAAGCCATCCGAAAGCCCATTCAACTTTGTCCGTAGTCAAAGATCTCAAGCATGAAAACCAAGCCTCAATGCCCTCGGGGAACTCAATACCTGTTACCCGAGTTCCAAACTCCTCAATACAACTCAGCCCATTTAAACCATAGTTCATGTACCCCATGCGATGACAAAGGTGCTCCTGTATCCATAGCTGTAGCAACTGATTACAACCCTGAAAGAATTTTACACCCTCTTGGCATATGGTCAAAGCTCGATACATTTTCGCCACAATCAGTGGAACCACCGTGCTGTTAGACTTCTTTGTGGCAACATCCAACATTCTTACAAGGCCAATATCTATGTGACCATCTTTTCATGGACAGATTACGATCCCCAGAAATGCTACCATGAAAGCCAATCCCCGTCGGGCGTCCCATTTATCTTTGTTTTCGGCGAGTGTCAAACCGGTGTTAAGGCTGTGCCCGCGAACCATTTAAAAATGACTCATGGTGGCTGTTCTTGCAAAAACAGCGTTCCGGCGCCCTTTTGGGGACATTCGGCTTATTTTAACAAGAATGGCATCACCCGACTTATTTATGACGAAAATTAAAATTTTGGCATTTTTGGGCTTTTTTTGCAAAAGGGAGGTTGCACCCGATGAGGGTTGCCTACATATCTCACATCTGGTGAGAATCAAACCAGTGCAGTTCGGGCAAAATGTTTTGTCAAAACCAAATATTTGTTAAAAAAATCTTTTTCTCTATTTTCTTTTATTTTCTTTTTTTTCAAAAATACAGCAGCATTTCGGTATTATTTGGGCATTGGTTTTTCAAAACAAATGGTTACCCTTACTTAGTCCTAGCACAACTATTTTTCTCAATTTTCTTTATACAAGCCGGTCAACATGCAAAGTCGAGCAAATAAATGCACAAGTAGCATGTAAGGTGCATCAGGATGGTCTTTTCATTTCAGGTCACCTGTGCTAGACGGACCCAACCCCTGTGTTGAGTCCCCTAAGTCAAATGCATATGATGCAAACAAACGTTCCTCATAGGGATCCGGCATGAGGTTTTGTTCTTCTAGGTTTAAACCCTAGGTTTATTGGTCTAGACGTGGCTTACCCGAGCGGACAACTCGAGCCGAGGGGGGCAGTGTACCGGGGATACAGAAGCTCCGCCGGCTTTGAAACTTATCCGAACCTCGTTCTAAATGGGATATGACTCTAAACAGAAGAGAAGCTACACGAAGTGCACCCTTCTCCATGATGTAGAAGACTCAAAAGAGGAAGGGTTTTGTAGCAGTTTATATACAGTTCACAAAATATAAAAGTGAGAAAGTATTGAGCATATATAACATGGAACAATAGGAAAATCAGACAAAGCCAAATATAACAGTCAATCTAAGCTCGAATTCTTGAACCCTGAACCGAAATTCAGGGTTCGTATCCCCAGCAGACTCGCCAGAGCTGTCACACCTCCTTTTTACACACCTACCCCGGAGGATAATGTATAAGGGAGTTTTTCCATTTTAAGTGACATTATTCGAATTGGAATTATTTATTTGATTAGACTCGCCACTTGGGATAGGTTTGGCTTTTGGTGTCCCAAGTCACCGGTTTATCTTGAATCCCAAATCGAGGAAATTTTTCGACTTTCCAAATGAAGTTTGCGAACCAAACATTCTGAGTAAGGAATTTTGTTGACTCGAGGGAAGGTGTTAGGCACCCCCGTATCCCGTGGTTCTAGCACGTTCGCTTAAACTATTATAATTGGCTAAAAATATGATTTTTTATACATGTCATCCTATAGTGCAATTTTAAAATTATTTTATCGCTTTTAATTAATAATAAATTTTTTTAGGAAATTGAATGTCGTTTAAAACATATTTTTGGATCACGTCACATGAAATGCACCCTGATCCTTGACATATTTTATTCAACATTTTGGGATTTGGATTTGGGTCGCATGAAATGCACACCCGAATTTAGGAAGGTAAGATTATTAAAGGACGCGCCTAAAGAGACTAGCGTATTATTCACTTTGCGGGCAGCCATGAAAATTCGCTAAGTGGCATATCCCGAGTTCTTGAATATTTTAATGTAAGTGTTTGAAGAGGGCCATGCAATTTATGAATTTTGTTTGGCATGACGCACCTTGTTTTATTTTAAAGGCGAACCTAAAGGAACTATGATTTTCTATTAAGTATTGTCTCTAAAAGGGCCTTAATCAATTAGTATTATTAATTACTATTATTAAAGCAATCAAGGAATTTGGGCTTCAAATTCAAGTCCACACTTGAACAAGAGGAAAACCTCTTAATTCAAGTGTGCTACATAACTCGGGAGGCTCAAAACCAATGTTACAAAATTAATCCCATAGCCTTAATATGAATTCAAGCCTTCAGCATTTTTGGGCTTCAAAATTATCCCGGAAGAAGAAAAAAAAACGATCGGCTTTATGAGAAGCTTCCTCGCACTAACAAATTTTAGGCCCAAGTCCTATGATTCGATTTTAGATAATCTAAACCCAATAATTTCAGCAAGTAAAACAGAAACTTCAGCATATTGGGTTTCGAACTCAGCCCAGAAGGAGGAAAGCCTGTGCAGTCCTATAAAAGGCTATCTAACACTGGGCCTGAAAATCAGCCCAAGTAAAAGATGCCACACACTTGGCACTGGGCTACTACAGTTTACATAAACTCATGAGTTGATCTAAATTAACACGGCTGGCTTCTAAATTTAATACATGCATAAGAGTATAAAATCACAGAATTAACGTGGAAGTTGATCCAGGGAACTAATATGTAATGAATATTAACTAATTTAATTTTTGCACCTTTGTCTAATATTTTTGCATTTTTATTCTAAACCTGTAAGCATGCATTATACTTCTTAAGCCCATGAATATTAATGACAACCTCTAACTTGAGTGGATTCACACTTAAGATACAACCACTATCTTTCATATCACATACTACTTGAAGATCAAACTACATTTAAATCTACTGGGATCATCTAAACATGTCCTACGACTAATTAATAAGCATAACACATATGCTACTCATTACATGAATCACATCAAAATCTCACAACAGTTAAAACCAAAAATAATATAGGCACATAGATCCGGAGAACAAAAATAACATAAAATTGATGAGAATTCGAACTAAGAAAGCATGAGTTTCAACTCTTGTTTTCCATTTCATCCTTCATATTCCATAACAGGCAATTGAGTTTATAGGGTTGTATACCTGAAAATTGAAGCAATACAAAGTTGAGAATCAGCTAGTAATCAATAGAATAATAGTCATATACCAGTAGAGAATCAACAGATCCAGAATGAAACCAAGAGCAGGACCAGGATACAGCATATTTTCTCAAAGTTAAAACTCAAACTTCAAGCAACCAAAACTGAGCTGAATTCAAAACTAGGAATAGAATGCAGGAGCAGGACTTTGAAATGAACTTCAATCACTGAAATTAATCAGAACAGTAGATCTGTAGACTCCAAAGCTATTTTTGTTGAATTTTTCAAGAATTTCTTTCTAGGATCTAACCTTCATGCACCTTTCTACTTCTACAGGAACTATTTTGAAATTTTCAGTAATTTTGGATTTGTTTTTTTTTATATTTTTCGAGTATTACTCTCTAGACTTCTAAGAACTGATTTAAACGTTTTGAATTTCAAAATTTTGGATCTCTAGACTTCTAGAACCTTATGGGAATTTTTCAGATTTTTTAAAATTTATGAAACAAGGCACTGGGCATGCCTTTTTATAGGCAAAACTAGGGCTGCATTCAGAATTATATTTTTCCCCTAGGCCCCTCTATTATTTTCAAATTTTTAACTGTTTAGTCCTTTATTTGTTGGCTTGTTGCCCAAGTTACTACACCTATTTTTTGAATTTCAAATTAGAACCCCATCTAGAAGGTGCTAGGGGGTTCCATTTTCAGTTACTATCAGATTTCCTATTTTGAAATACCCATACTACCCTTTTATTTATTCTGAAATTAACAACCTAGTCAAATTAACCCCCAACCCTGTTAAACTTATTCAAAACTAACCATGGTTAAACAAAGCCACTCGAAATTAGCTATATCCAAACAATTCCTAAAATGGATTAATCAATCTAACTAATTCCAATTAGAGCTGAAATTAATTCTAATTAATACTATATTCTAAGGCTTATTTTATTACTGCACTAATAAACAGTGAACAAACCAACAATCCAAAGTAAAACTATACTGTAATAACAAAAATAAATGAATAAAATCCAAAGAAAATTTGCCGCAAACATGGAATCATTCAATACCAAGATTAAAACTACAACCCTAAGAGAAATCTTAAAAAATCAATAGCAAACATAGACCATATAATAGTCAAATCAAAAAAAGAATAAAACTAACACTAATGGCTGAAATATACGAAAACCAGAGACCTAAATCGAAAAACCCTAACTCAAACAAAAGTAAAGAAATACTAGAAATGAAAGAACAGGAAATTATGTATTAAAGAACTATTTACTTACGCTGAGAGAAAAAAGAATAAAGAAAGAAAGAAAAAGATTGAGAAACTTACTGATTTTTACCAATCATCGAATCTGGAAATTTTTTTGGATTTATTTGGGTTATAATCGTCCTTAATTATGTGTTTTCATGAGAAAATACATAATTAAAGACTATTATAGCCCAGACTTCATTAATCTCCAAATCTATAAAATTAGGGTTCTGAACGATTTTTCGATCTGAAATTCGAAGCGTTGGAGGAACATTCGAGGGAAATAAAATGAGGATTGAAGAAGAGGAAGGTGAGGAGGGTTCAGGGTGTGAATTTGGTGAGGTTTGGACGAGTTAAGGTTTTGGACTGGAGTTTTGATTCAATATTCGAAGAGCTTGGCGGGGATTCGAGGGAAAAGGGATATAGATTTGGAAAGGGGATGGAAAGGCGGTCAAGTGGTGTTAATTTGGTGGTCATTGGAGACCTGCCGCCGGCGGAGGCGATTTCCGGCCGGCGGCGTACGGCGGAGACGTGGTGGTTAGTCAGAAGTACGAGGAAGACAAGTTGGTCTCTAGGGTTTTCTAAAATTCGGACACTTTTATTAAAATCCAAGATAAACTCAGGACCGTCGGATTATGAGGGATGGAGGGCCATGAATAATTTGCCATTTATTAACTTAAAACGACGTAGTATTCTTCCTATACTATACCGTTTCATTAATCTCAAAGGCATAGGGTTTGGACTAGCACCTCGGCTGGATTTTGGGCTTGGTGACCCGATCTCTTTGGGGTTGGCTTGGGCTGGCCCAAAAAATGGGCATTTTATTAAGACCTTCAATTTTTGAATTTTCTTTTCTTCTCTTCTTCTTTTCTCATTTCATTTTTTAAAGATTTTTATTAAATACAAATAATAAAAACAAGACCTGATTTAATTCTAAAATTAAACTAATTAATTTCTAAAATTAACTAGATCCTAATTTAAAAAGAGAATTAAACAAGAAATTTAAATTAAAGGTAAAAAAAAGCAAAAAGGACTATTTTTGTTATTTTCTTTCATTTTTGTAATGTTAATTAACTAATAAAAATACTAAAATGGGTCCTAAATGCAACCATGCTATTTTGTATTTTGTATGAATTATATCAATTAAAAATGCACCAAAAATACAACCAAACACAAAATCATGCAATTAATTCCCTAAAATTTAAATAATAAAAGGAAAAAAATACTAATTCTAAGAATTCTATAGGAATAATTGAAGCGAGGCAAAAATCACGTGCTCACAGGCCCAGAAACCGCAGAAGCGGTTCCGCTTAAGCGGTTCCTAGACCGTAAAGCGGTCCAGTCGCCTTAGGCCCACATCGCAAAAGCGGCCCAGCTTCCGCAGAAGCGGTTCCACAGAAGCGGAACCCAAACCGCAGAAGTGGTCCAGGCATTTTGGGCCAGGTTCGTAGAAGCGATCCTAAATCTACAGAAGCGGTTTCCGTAGAATCGGTGTGTGCACTGCAGAAGCAGAAATCGCTGGGCAGTGAGTTCATTTAATTCGAACTCAAAGACCATTTATTTCATTTTCTACACCACTTAGGTTATTTGGGGGCTTCTAAAGAGAGGATTTCAACATAGCACTTCAAGGTAAGTTACTTCCATTCATTATTAGTTTAAATACATGTATATTAAGTTGATTAAACATTAAAAATTAGGTAAAATCAAAGGATTAGAGCTAGACCTAGGGTTTTAATAAAATTAATATTTTATCATGAAATTTGTTATGAAATGGACTAGAAATCATATATTATTGATCTTTAGAATGTAGAGAACAACTTCCTTCGAAAAATCTCGGAATCCGGGCACGTGGGCCCGGGGTTAAAATTTAGGAAAATCATGTAAATGGTTGGGGAATTGCTTAAATAGCTAGGAATTGATCTTGTGAGCCTATATTAATTAGCTCTTACTCGCTTAACTAGTTCGGGATTGTTCGGCTTCGAAGTATGGACTTGGGCTCACTCTTGGTAATTGGAGGTTCATATTGGAGCGAGGTGAGTCTCCTTTCTAACCTTGTAAGATGGAATTATCCCCATAGGTGTAATAAATGAGTATTTGCTACTAAATGCGGGGGCTATGTACGTACTAGGTGACGAGAGTCCGTGCGTAGCTACTATGATATTAATTGTTTGGGTAATTTAGGACCCACATTATGCCTAATTTGGAGATATTTTTTATTTAAATCGTCAACATGGTCATTTACGACATGCTAGAGACCTGAGAAGAACAAAAAGTAAACATATGAACTTGCTGAACCCTATAAGAGATTCTTTGTATATAAATGAGCCTTCATGTGCATTCTTGATGTTTTCTTGATATTTATGGATCGGGCCAATCTCCTCGGTGAAATAGATGCATCTATGTTTCGTGTCGTTCGGCCCTCAATAGTGCACAATTTATTTTCTTTTAGAGCGGGCCGTCTCCTCGGCATGATTGCGCATGATATATATTTATATGTTCTAAAGCTTAGACATGACATGCTTACTTGATAAGTATTTGAACTATAAATAACAACTGAAATATGGTCAAGAACATGATTATTGCTTTTCCTTATTACTTGTTAAATATTGGAGATTTTCATGCTTAGCATAGCACCTTATCATGATATTATTTTGACCCTAGTAAGTATCAAGTCGACCTCTCGTCCCTACTTATTCGAGATTAGACGGGATACTTACTGGGTACATATAGTTTATGTACTCATACTATGCTTTTGTACTTATTTGTACAGGATCTGAGGCAGATACGTCTGGTTACTAGTTCGGTGCGCGCCCTTGAGTTTGTTGCAGAGACTTCCACGATGAGCTGCTTCCTTCCTATGCCGCTCAGCAGCCGGATGGAGTATTCCTTTACTTTTGTTGTCTTTCTTTATCTCAGACAGTAGGATAGAGATATTCTTTTGTATATTCAACTAGATGCACGTACTTGTGATACCAGGTCTTGGCACACACTTTGGTAGACTAGTTTTTGGTGTTGTATTATTATGTTATTTATATTAGCTATCACTTTCGGGTTTCGATTTCAAATTCGGATAATTATTTCACTTAAATTCCGCTAAAATTAACATAGGGAGATGAAAATGTTCCGCATTGGCTACCTGGCAACGGTGTCGGGCGCCATCATGACCTATTATTGAAATGGGTCGTGACAAGTACGCACTCTTCACCTCACGTACAAGGCATTCAATTACCAAATATCATATCCTAAGGGGAAAGGTCCCCCACACAAGGTTAGACAAGCCACTTACCTCAAAACGACTCCAAATTCATCTTGAAACCACACCTTTGCCACGAGTATCCGACTACAAGTGGTCCAAATCTATTCATTTCAATTACGTATCGTAATAACATGTCAAGCAACTTATTCCACTATTTACTTTTACCAGATCTCGCATTTGCGAAGAGGAAGTCGCACTTGCGACCACCCTACTTTCGCATTTGCGAGTAGAAAGATCGCATTTGCGAGCACAAAGATCGCATTTGCGATCAGTGCCTTAATCCCATCGGTTCGCAATTGCGAAGCATTTCTCGCATTTGCGAGATTGCAATTGGGACATGATCTTCGCAAATGCGAAGACTACAGAACTGAGCATACCAGATGTTTTTTTTTAAAGTTCAAAAATGCAATCCGGCACCTATCCAAAACTTACCCGAGCCCTTGGGGCTCCAAGCCAAATATGCACACAACCTCAAAAATATCCTACGAACTTATCTGTGTGATCAAATCATCAAAATAATATCATATACATCGAATCAAGCCTCAAAACTCATGATTTCTTCCAAACTCTTCATAAAATATTAAATTTCCATTTTAAGTCCAAAACACGCCAAACGATGTCCATTTTCAACCAAACTTTACAGAAAGTGCTTATACCATATATAAGACTTATACCGGGCGCCGGAACCAAAATACGGGCCCGATACCATGGTCTTTTAATCAAATTTTATTTTCAATTTCGTTAATTATTTCCAGAAAATTATTTCTCACAAAAATTCATTTCTCGGACTTGGAACCCGGAATTCGATTCCGGGCATACGCCCAAGTCCCATATTTTCCTACGGACCCTCCGAAACCGTCAAATCACGTTTCCGGGGCCGTTTACCCAAAATATTGACCGAAGTCAAATTTATTCAGTTTAATATCAAAATTTAGCATTTTTTTCACAGAATTCATATTTAAGCTTTCCGGTTATGCGCCCGGATTGTGCACACAAATCGAGGCAACCATAGATGAGGTTTTTAAGGCCTCGGAAGTACAGAATGGGTAAGAAAATAAGTGATGACCCCATTAGATCGTCACAATTGCCAAATTCCTCTATCGGCTAAATACTGTAGATTTAGATTTTATGTTAATAGTACTAGTTCCACTAGTCGTTTCCAACTTATTCACTTAGATGTATGGGATTGTCACGATCCAAAATCACTCCTTAGGAGTTGTGATGGCACCCTAGTTTTCCAACTAGGTAAGCCTGTCACTCCATATTATTTCAAACAATGAACACATGAATTAACGAAAACGGAGTTTAAACCAAATGCGGAAACAAGAGTAATACAGGCTGTAGATATGTGATTTTTAACCCTCCCAAGATTTTTTATATTTTAGCATGTAAATATTTAGTTTAGGCCTAATATCTTTATTTCAATTAATTTTGATTTTTTTACTTTATTTCGTCGCGAAAAATAAAAATTACAAAAATATTTTAGTTTACATATCTTTCATAAATTTAAATAAATAAATACAAAAATTGTATCTTATTTTTATCTTTATAAAATCTTAAAAAATTCAAAAAATTATGTAATAATTTCATAGTTTAGTTAATTAATCAAAATTTATTTTTGCATTGTGTAATTTTTTTATCTTTTATTAAATGGAGTTAACTAAGGTGTTAGACCACAGTTTTAGGAGCTTTAGAGCCCAATTTGTGGCCTAATTAAAGTCCAATACTCAATACCCATCAAGCTAACCTAGGGACCCTTCTAGACTCTTCTTGGAAATAAAAATTAAATAAAAAGACCCTAAGGACGTAAGAGCAAAAAATACACAATATATACACCATAGACCTAAACCATCGGATCCCCAAGCTAAGAGATATAGCAGTCGTTCCCTTTCATCAGATAGATACGCTTTTTCACAACCTAAGAAGAACATATCTCATTCTCCAGAAAAGGGACTCAGCCGCAGATCTATCTATTTAAAAAAAATAAATCAACCACACTGCCCTCTCAAAAAGAAGAACACATACCAATACACAAAAGAGAAAGGAACGAGCACAAACAGAAGCGAACAGAAAAAATGGAAAATTGAAAAGGGAAACTAAGTTTGGTTTTGGTTTCTGGACTTCTCTTCTCTGATTTGTCATTTTAGTTCTTTGATGAGAAATTCAGTCCAATTTAATTTCAAACTCGAAAATACATAAAAAAAAAATATTTCTGTTTTGGTTTGCGGTTTTCAATCATGGGATTTAGTTGAAATTCAAGGTTGGTTTGTTGTCTAAAATTTCAATTTTGGAGTTTGATTGCTTTATTCGAGGTTGTCACCGGCGTGGTTTACGGTTTACCGCTGTATCCGGTTGAGATCCCTATTTTGATTCGGGTTTATCTTTACTGCTTTGTACTGGTTTCGAGACTCTGTGCTCTTGAATTTCAATTAAAAGGTTTATTCCTCACTCTGGTTCTTCTTAGATTTTCGAATTTCAAATTGCTATTGCTGTTTGAATGAAATATTTGGCTGTTTTTCTTGCGCTTTGATTTTAAGTGTAATCTTGAGAAGGTGTCATCCTTAGTTTCTTAGAATATGATTCATTGAGGCACTGTGTAGCGCGGCTCGTGCTTGGGGTCTTTCTCTGCATGTATAGCTATCTATGTGCTACACGCATGTGACGACCATGCCTGTTGTCACGTGAGTTACCGCCCTGTTTTCCCTTTATTGTATTGATTTATGTTTCATTATCAGTATTGGGTGCGTTAAAATTTAATTGGAGTAATTTTATTAAGAAATGAGACACTTAGTCTCTTTTAAGAAGACTCAAATTGGAAAAGTCAACCGGTTATTGACTTGTGAGTTAGAGGGCTCGGAATTGAGTTCTGATGATTCGGTTAGCTCCGGGTGATGATTTAAGGCTTAGGAGCGCAATCGGAAGTAATTTTGGAGCTCCACTGAAGAAGTTAGCCTATTTTGGCGAAGTTAGTATTTTGGCGATTTTCGGGATTCGGAATAGAATTCCGAGAGTTGCGGTAGCTTCGTTAGCTGATTTTGGATATGTCTGCAAATTTTCAGGTCATTCGGACATCGTTTGGTCGGGTTTTTGATCGAAAGTGTAATTCGGAAGGTTTGGATGAACTTAAGCTTTGATTTGATGAAAATGGACGATTTTGATGTTAACGATAGTGATTTTATGGTTCGAG